>APFE031170632.1:954-27120 GCA_000404065.3 Pinus taeda | reverse complement strand
GGGTTCCTTTTCCTTTTTTGCCACACGTGATTCACTAAAGTCCCCTTTCTTCAACCCAATTTCTTGCATTGCATCTGAAAGAAATTGAAGAGCATTAATTCTTTGTTGAATGAAATTGCATTGTAATGGATCGTTCTCAATTGCAATGCAATTTCTTCTTTTTTGAAGGCAGCATGCTAGCGTTGTACTTAATTATCAAGCACAAAAGAAATAATAAAGTAAATTAGTACAATGACATATTAGTTAAAAAAAGGACAAACCAGAAAATAAATCCAGAACCCAATCTCCTTCATTTGAACATATGTCTATAAGATAGTTAATAAATAATTGTGGTTTCTGATAAATGTTAACTATCTCTCCTTTTGTCTCTGTCTTCATATGTTAGTTTTCTCACAACAACATCATAAGTTAGTATTTGGCTATGGCTCTTTCCGTCCACCCGATTAAAAATCATAGACATATGGCTATCAAATTTTGCCCAACTATCAATATGAACAAACTCACAGTCATTTATAAATTGTTGACCTTCATTGTTAAGAAGATTTGACTTTTGCCTATAACATGAAATAGTAAAAGTTCAATTAACTTGTACATAAATGATTTTTTCAACATTAATCAAATATACATTTTAAATGTCTTACCATGTAAGCTGCATCCTTGAAATTTTTTCCCCTTGAAGCTGACAATATCATTGCCAAATTGTGACTGTCTGAATGAAAAGTCACAAATCTCCATAATGGCGATGACGTCACTTCTACAAACCTGCAACCACTTTATTAAAATCTGATAGTATAAGGTCACTATATAGAAATGTTGAATATTGAACCATAGGAATATCTGCAATAACTAGGCAAATCCCTTTTGGTGGTTTAGCAATGTCTTCACAGTCGCCTTGTATACTTGTATTGAATAATGTCTAGCCAATTCCAAATAAAATGATTAAGAGTTGGATCAAGTTCAACATTCTTAATACATTGCTTCCTCAGTCTTTCGATCTTTATTTTTTCAATAAAAGTCTTGAACCTGTCTGGTGCTCCATTATCTTCCTTCCTCATCTTTTATCAAATAAACAAATATATGTGTAAGTTTTAAATTAACAATAGTACACAAATGAATAAAAATTAATGTATAAATCAAGATACCTTTTTAAATGCAAGATAAAAGGATTTTAATGTTGATGGAAGAACTTGAATTTGGAAGTTGGGGGCAATGAGGGAGGGGTGCCGCGAGGGAGGGAGGGGGTTGGGATGCGGGTGGTAAGAGGGTGGCAGGGAGAGAGGTGAGGGGTTGGGGTAGGGAGGGGACGTGGGGAGGGAAAGTGGGGGGAGGTAGAGGGGCGTGGGAGAGGGTGAGGAGAGTGAAAGGGGAGTGTGAGGGGTGGGGAAGTGGAAGAGGGGGAAGAGTGCTTGAGGGGGAGTGTGCCAGAGACTGTGAGGGTGGAGGGACGGCGAGTTAAGGGAGGAAGGCGTCGTGGCGAGGGGGTCAGGAGGAGGTGAGGGGTCGTGGGGGTGAGGCGGGGTCGGGTCCGCAATATCGCTATTGCAACATTTCACTTTTTTTTTGTTGTTGTTAAGATTGGTAGGATCCTTCATTTTCTGTTTATAAACAACATATTTACAACACTTATGTGAGATAGGTGGCCTCAACTTACCCAGTGGGAAACATAGTTTTTTGCCCACCTATCCTCGTTATAATGCATCCAAAAACAATAAAGTATCAGCCTTTTTAACCAAGCTAGATAAGTTTCAGTTTCATGGTAAGACATTATATGTCTATCTATCATAAGCATGAATATTTTAAAGTAAAAACAAAAAGCGACCAGATTAGCTTACTATTCATTTTACCCTTTTGAAGATGACTCGACTGGTGTCGGGTCCTTGGCAGATTCACTGAGCATCTCAGCTAATTCGATGATGCAAGGGATGTGCCTTTGGATTCTTTCCAGGTAGATGTTTTGCTTTGAAGCTGAAATTGAATTCTCTGCAGATCCTTTTTGTAGTTGGGCATATCTTGGAGGGTTAGAGCCATCCCCACTGATATTTGTTCCATCACCTTCCCCATTAAGCTTTTCATAACCCAGTAAAGATAAAGGGTCTGCTTAAACTGAGTTATTCTCCCTATGGTGTTCCCAGGGTCTGGGATTAGGGTCCTCCAATCCTCAATCTCCTCCTCAGTCTTGTTATGATGCTTAATTTCTCCCCATCATTATGCCAACAAATTATAGATACCTACATCCTTTCCCTCCCTGTAAGCCGTAGTCGCTTCGATCATGAGATGTTCAACCAGTTTTCTTCCTCTTTGTGATTTCGAAGTGCTTGGGTATTTTTCCCTTGCAGGATCCCTCCCACGTCTTCCACGCCCTCTTCCTCCTGCTGGTTGAGCCATCTCTTCTTTGTAAGCACCTTGTTCATAGGCACGATGAATTAAATTCTGACATTGAGTTTCATTGTCAATGTTAACCTTATTCCTTTGCCTATGCCAAGTGCTCTTCGAGAAATACACACGTTAGGTGATAGCACATTATGGAAATGAGGCTAGTCACCTTGTCCTGGCTTGTTTCTCTCTACTCCCTTCCCACTGCCACTCATACCCAGAATGATGGGCCAAACCCGCTCTTGGCCAAGCGAGAGTTCCCATGCACGGTTGAGCCTCCCAATTCCCCTCTACCCAGTCAATATTTTCCATGCTCGGGTGAGCCTTCCCTTTCCCCTCTGCCCAGTCAAGTTGCGCTGCTCCTCTGATTTCCTTAATGCATAGCCTTCCCCAATGCATTGCTTCTCCCATTTCACCCGAATAATCATGCGAGTTCACTCTGCTGCTCTCAAGAGGGGCTTCCCAACCAATGACCAAGTCAACACTCAGGAACCTCATAGCCAAAACACTAAACTAGAAAACAACCATACCATGCATGCAATTTTTCCCCAGCTAGCCCCCCAATTCCCCTCCCTAGGCTTCTCCCTAGCCCTCCATCCATAACGAAACAATTTCGTCATCGCAATAAGGTTGTAGGACCAAAAAACATACCCAGGATCGCACCATAGATGTCGTCGACATTGTCTCCGCCTACTTGCTCTAGTGCTCTAGCTCCCACCACCGTTCGCAACAATGCAATTAACACTCCCCTGTTCTGCCTTAATTCCACCCTCAATAATGAAACTATCGCTCTCCTATCCATTCATACCTCATACACCTCCCATCTTGTCCTTTCCATGCCCACCACCTTTCCTATCACCTCTGCATGTATGCATGTGGGAGGCCACCGCACCCATCGCCATGAATGTGTGGGGGGCAATGGAAGGTACCCTACCTTTACTCCTCATAACTATCCGTCATCCTTTCCAGCCTCTAGCATGCACCCTAGTCGGGGTAACATTTCGCTTTGTTTACAAGACCATTCGTCGGGTTTTTACGCCGATTTCGAAATGCTATAGTTCTTGGATGCGATGCCACTATATGTTGCGATTTAATATCTCGTCGGGTCCACAATTTCACAATTGCAAATCACCCATTTCTATTCACAGACCATAAGAGCCAGCAACACTTGTTGATTGTGATTTTCAATACGAATGACAGGTTATGGACCATGACGCGACCAAATTCTCACTTAATTAGTGGATTTTGGAGCGAATTTGTAGGATTATGTCTGTTTTGGAGCAATTTGTGGAACAAATAGTGGGAACACTAGGAGAAGTCATAACTTCCTTAGTTCTTATCCAATCTGGATGCAAAAAGAGGCTAGATAGCCATTTTTGAGAATTCTAAACTCATTGAGACAGGTTTTAGAGGAATTTGAGCATTGTAAACACACTTTTGTTATAATTTTGAGCGTAATAGAGAGGCCCAAGCATTGGAAGCTGGACCAAGGAGATGTAGCCCAAGAGGGGTGAACTCCTCATTAAATATTTATGTTGTGTGTTGTATTTTGATGTTCTTTGCTATTATTTTGTTGTTGTTTAGCATATGTTTTATGTTAAATTGTTTATAACATTTACATAAGAAACTCTCATGGGAATTAGTTAATTAAGAAAACATGGTGAATCCTTAAGCACTTTATAAGCAAATGATAAGCATCTTAGGTTTTCTTTTGAATGGGGAATTAGCACACCATTACTAATCTGCTCCATTTTAGATCAACAAAGAAGTCCCTTGTCATTTAGCATGAAATGAATTGGTAATAGCAATAGCTAAAGCCGCCCATGCAGTTTGGTAAAAGGTTTAGAAAAAGAAATGAAAAAAGGGAAACTTAAGTGATTTTTATTACACTTAATATTGACATAATTCATGTAAATTTGGTATTGTTTTTTCCTCTTATTTATTCATTAGTCAAAAGGCTAACCTGATCAAATGCTTAGCAACATATACAGAAAGTAATTATGTAACAGAAAATAAGGTTGCAAATTTACAACCAACTTGATTTTCTGAGTGAGTTTTAAGAGAAATTTCATTGCCAAAACATATTACTATTAAAATTTTGTTTCCAGATTAACCATTTCCCAGTTACACAACAACATGAAGCCATTGAGAGCATATATTTTGTTTTTATTAATTAATTATATTGATTTTTTAATGGAATGTTTGTTTTGGCATTTTTATAATATGGATTTTGCTTGCAATTTTGACATGCTTTTAATTATTATTTTGTTATGATTTTGTAGAGTCCATTGGAAGAGATAATGACATAAAGCCTCAATTTTATGGGATTGGAGAAACAAAAGAGAAAAATGGATTTTTCCAACTCTAAAATCATATCTCATTTAACTTTCATTGAAATGCACTTCCATATTTGGATCTGATTTGTAAGTTTATAAATATGAGCTTTGGAAATGAGCCAGGAGTTCCAATTTTCTACAAGAGAGAAACTCTTTGCACTATTGTAAGTATGAGTTTCCTTATAGGATTAGTTTTAAGGCTTTGATCTGAGCTTGGGGTTTTTCTTTCTAAGATTAAATATCTGTTGTCGAGGCATATTTCATACTATTATGGATCGGTTCTTTGTTAGCAGAGCTTAGTGTCTTGGGAGGATTGTTGGGGAATTCTTTGTCTCAAAATGTAGCAAGAAATTCTCAATTTGATTTTGCCTTAATTAAATTGAAAAAATAATGAATTTCCACATCAGCAGACAACTTGGATGATGTTAACTTGTGTGACATGGTTTGTGTCACCTAGTTTACTCAGTAAATTCGAGTTGGAGGAGTTAGAGTTCAGTTCTGAATGTGTGATTCCTAATTTGTAGAAATCAAGGTCAGTTATCTTAGGTTGTTTTCATTTAAATTAGTTCCAAATTTTGGAGGAACTAGTAGAAGGCCAGTTAAGTAGTAGGAATTCAGTCAAACTCAGTGATCATCTATTTAACTGATCAATTAGCCCAAAATAGCTAGTGCATGCAGAGAATTCGAGTTATCTAGTTGAGGTGGAGATTCCAAGGAAGTCTAACATCAGTTGTATACTATTCTTGAGTGTACATGTGTTGCAAGTAGTTAAATAATCAACCTAAGGAATTACACAATTCAATTAGAGGAATTTCCTAAACAACAGGGGTTAATTCCTCAAGGAACAATGTAAGGAAATAAAAGCCCAAGCCGAGGCAAAATTTGACTAATTCTAGGTTAGAGGCCTTTAGTGAGCAGAGAGATAGGTTGTGCACTTGCAAGGTGAGCTCAATTGAGTAAAACAATTATAATACATCTCTATTTGTTTGATTAATGCAAGCAGGCATTGGGGTTTTTAGTAGATTTCTTTCCCCAAATAAAAATACTTGTTGCATGTGTGTTATTTCTTCTTCCATGCCTGATATTTTAGTTCTAAATTGTGAATTAATGTCCGCAAAGAAGTAGTGTAGGTTTGTGTCTTGTGATTTTTCTTAAAACTTCATGAACAGTTGCAAATATACAACCTAATTTCTACATGATATCAGAGTTGGATTCACATTAGAGTAGGAATTTGAAGTTGTTTCTTAGAGGATCGAATTTGAAGAACAATGTACCGGGATTTATTCAAAGTTGAGAAGATGGCCTTTAATGTACTAAGGCTAGAGTATGCCTTGGAAGGCACCTCTAATTTTGTTGCATGGAAGGAACACGTGGAGGCATTATTAGATGACAATGGATTGCTAGAATACATCAAGTCAGATGTTGTAAAACCACAAACATCTGATGCCCATAACCTTTCTCAGTGGAAAAAAGATGTAGCCGAGGTGAGGAGAATAATCTTGGAGGGAGTATGATATCATATTGTCTCGAATCTCCATAGAAAATAAACTTCGTTCATGATGTGGAAAGCACTGAGACAATTTTTCAAAATAGTAGTGACCACAGGAAGCTATTGCTCAAGGATAAACTTTGAAGTATCAAGATGCAGAAGAATGCCACAATTCTGCAATATCTGAGCAAGTTCACAAATTTTCGCGATGAACTTGGTAGGGTCTATGTTAATGTCCTTGAATGTAACACCCTCCTTCCACATGTTCCCAAGAAACCATCCAACCGGGGTAAACATGCGACGAGAGGTCACTATGATATGATTCAACCTCACAAGTGACGTTAAGGAAGTGGAACCAATGGAAACACACCATATAGACATTCAACATTAGCATTAGGAACCTTAGGAACTAATCTAACATTTATGCCAACCAACCCCTGCGTCCCACTGAGATTTTGGATCACTTGACCTCTAGATGCTCTCACAAGCCTGCAAGCCAGCGTGCAGTGACTCTTTTTCTAGTGCTATTCTAGCATCCCTGGGATTTGAGCCACTTTTTCAGGTCTAGAGCCCAGGTCACTTCCCAGAATTGAATGACAATACAATTGCAATTACTTGAATAACAATATGATTGTAATTACTTGAATAAGACCGTGACCGGACCCCTACTAGCCATGACAGGCATTTCTTCAAACATATCATGTAATCTATAGGTGTAAATAACAAATCTGAGAATTGCTAAGAAACATTGATGCCTCAACACATCAACTCCATTTAATCCATTAGGACATAGATACATTGTTCATTCACTTACAAGTAAAAATATGACGAGAACCATACATAGCTACTGTCATAAAACATATATATAACCAACACAATAACAACAGAAATGCCAATGAAATGATGGTCATATAAACCACATATAACCAATATAATACTCGTAGAATTACAAGGAGAAATAATCTCATATTGATGATGCAAAATCCAAACCTGGGATGGGACTTCCAAGTTCCACCCAACTGTAGAATGGCTAAGCCAAATCTCTCTTCATCTATTCACCCCCATGTCATATTCCAAGAATGAATGTGGGATCTCATAGAACAAATCAACCAAAAACAATCTAGGGCTTCCAAAATCCATCCACCTAAATCCATCAAACACTGATTCCAACTCACGGTTGGCAATCAAAGAACCATCATCATATTGGTCTCTATCCAAGCCTTCCAGGGCTTCTAGAGCGTTTTTCCAACCAAGGATTCTAGGACTAGTAACTCAACCCACAAATTTCACCTGGCTTCCTGAGTGTTTATCCAACCAAGGCTTCCAGGACTAGTAACTCAACCCACCAAGGGCTTCTAGAGTGTTTGTTTAACCAAGGGTTCCAGGACTAGTAACTCAACCCAAGTTGTTACAGGGCTTCCAGAGCGTTTGTCCAACCAGGGATTCTAAGATTAGTAACTCAACCCAAGCAGAGGAAACATGAGAACCAACCAAAACAAAACAAGGAAAACAAATCCACAATCACCATGACTATCCAGGAAATGGAAAGGGTAGGCAATCCACTGTCAATCTCAGCCATCCTCCATGCCAATGAAAGATCACAACCAACAAACCACTTGCATATTCCATGCATGCCAAAAATAGCGAGGAAAACAAACATGAAACTCAATACCTGAAAGAAAAATCCATTGTAGTTGATGGTACCAATATCCTCTTGTCCTTTCCTACTCTTCATTTTCCTTATTTCTCCAAAAATCCAAGTATGCCACACCCTCCAAGAGTGCTCCAAGAAAACTCTAAGTATCCAAGAGCATGAGAGAGAGAGAATAATGAGAGAGCTCCAAAAATGAACTGACAAAAGGTTACCTACTGATCCTCAGAATCCTTTTTATGAATGAGGACTCTATTTTTTTCATTTTCCTTCATTTTCCTCCTCACATGCAACCTGTGACCTTTCACCTCCCTTTTCTCCTAATTTCCATTATTTTCATAAATAAATGTGCCAAATATGCCATTTTTCCTTTCCAAAGCCTTAGCCATTTCCTTAACCATTAATAACCAAATGAGCACCCACACTAGTATGTCTTGCCCAACATTTAGCTTGGAATAAGTGTCCCATCATCCATGGTTATTATTTTTGCCTTAATTAACTTTTATTACGTGGAATTTTCACGAGGGCTATTACAGAGCCCTCCCGCTTGGGGGAACACCATCCTTGGTATTCAATAACACCTATAACCACAAGACTGCTATAAGAAAAACATGCTTCCAATGGAGCTTTATAACTTAGCTCAATATTTACAATGATCAACCTGCTGAGAAGCAAACCGACATGAAAACATTACAAACATAACATCATAATGACATGACACTCATATCACTTATTGGAGCTTTATAACATAGCTCATGGTGGTATTTACATCCATATACATATGTACATATAGCAACATCACCAAAATATATATCAAAACATATACCAAGACATATACCAAAACACCATACCAAAACTGCTTTTCCTCAACAGGCAAACAAGGAATGATACATAGCCCACGTTTGATCTGCCATCTCCCATGTAGCTTCATCGAAACCAAAGTGATTCCATTTCACCTTAACTTGCTCGATTTCTCGGTTTTGGAGCATGAGCACCTTTTTCTGTAATATACACTGAGGCTCCGACTGGAATTCTCCATTTGGTTCCACCTCCAATACAGACCAGTCAATCACATGATCAACATATCTAAGATACTTCTTAGGCAATGACATATGGAAAACATCATGGCATTTCACTGTCTGAGGCAGTGCAAGTCGATGGTCTACTGGCTCGATCCTCTCAATAACATTGAAGGGTCCATAAAATTGTGGTGCCATCTTGGCACATGATCCAATTCGAAAGGAGCTCTTATTCAGTTTGATGCGTAAGTACACCTATTCCTCAACTTGGAACTCCTTGAACAACCTGTTTTGATCTGCATAGGTCTTTTGCCTATCCTATGTTGCCTTTAGATTCTTCTTGATGCCCTGCATTTCCTATTCCATGTCTGGTCCAATCAACACCCTGTTAACTGGATCACTCCAATTGACAAGAGTATTGCAACTCCACCCATACAATGCCTCAAACAAACTCATCCTCAAATATTCATGATACCCATTGTTGTAAGAGAACTCTCTCAGTGGAATTTACTTTTCGCACTTTCACTGTTGATGCATCACATACATCCTCGACATGTCCTTCAATCCTATTGACCCTTTATGTCTGTCCATCTGTCTGCGTTTGTACTGAAGGCTAACTCTGCAACCAAACCTGCAAATAACTCCTTCTAAAGCTTGGAAGTGAACTTTGCATCCATGTCTGACACAATCTTCTTCGAGACACCATATAATCTGATCACATCTCTGATGAATACCTATGCTACATCACTAGCTAAGAATGTAAACTTCACTGGAATGAAATGTGCAACCTTTGTCAACCTGTCCACAATAACCATGATCAAATCATGATGTCTCATTGTCCTCGAAAAATCTATGATGAAGTCCATGGAAATGAATTTCCATTTCCACTATGGAATCACAATCAACTGTAGCAGTCCACCTGGGTGTTTACACTCTGCCTTCACCTGATGACAGTTAAAACACCTAGCCACAAACTCTGCTACATCCCTCTTCATGTTTGACCAATAATAAAATATTTTCAGTGATGTCAGTGTCTTCTGATAACCTGGGTAACCTGAATATGGTTTCACATGAAACTCCCTCAATATGACCTTCTTGAGCTCACTACTATCTAACACATATATCCTGTCTCTAAACCTAACCAATCAATCAATTGTAAGGCAATAGTCCACATCATGTGCACATGCACCTGTACCTGTACATGTACCATTACATGTACCTATAATTGTACATGTACATGTACCTATACTGTCACATGTACCTATACCTATAATGTCACATGTACCTGTACATGTACTACCACCTATACCCTCACCAGTACTCTATTGCAACATGTACATAATATCCATATATCTGACATATTGCTGACCTACCTGCAAGATCCTATCCTATAATTCTGCCCTGTAGGAGCTCATAGTTGCTAATTGATTTACTTGTATCTGCATGCTAAGAGAATCTGCCACTATGTTCTTTTTTCCTTTGATGTACCTGATCTCAACATCAAACTCAATGATTGTAGCCAAACACTGAGCCTTCCTATCATTCATATTTAGTTGGTCGAATAGATACCGCAAACCACTATGATCACTCATCAATGCAAACCTCCTGCCTAGAAGATAATGTCTCCACATCTTCAATTCATGTATAATCATTGCCAAGTCAAGCTCATGTGTGGGGTAGTTCTACTCGTGCTCATTTACTTTTCACGAATCATAGCATACCACCTGTCCATCTTGCATAAGGACTCTACCAAGTCCTTTCTTGCAAGCATTTGTGCATACTACAAACTCTTTTTCTAGATCTCCAATCTTTAACATTGGTGCATGTGTCAACAACTACTTAAGCTGCTCAAAACTAGCCTCACACTCCTTTGTCCATTTGAACTTCTTACCTTTCCTCTACAATGATGTGATAGGATAAGCAATATGTGAGAATCTCCAGATGAACCTCCTATAATAACTTGCCAACCCCATGAAAGATCTCACCTCATCTACATTCTTGGGAGCTACCCACCTCATGATGGTCCTTATCTTTTCTAGATCTACTGAAATGCCCTCCTTGGAGACAACGTGCCCCAAGTAGTGTACCTTAGTCTAAAAGAAACTACACTTGCTGAGCTTAGCATACAAATGATGCTCTCTCAATCAATACTATTGCTAAATGTTTGGCATGCTCTTCCCCATTTTTAGAATATACCAATATGTCATCAATGAACACAATAACAAACTTATCCAAATATGGACGCAACACACTATTAATCAAGCACATCAATGTAGCTAGAGCATTAGTCAAACCGAATGGAACTACAACAAACCTATAATGTCCATACCTGGTTTGAAAAGTTGTCTTGTAAATGTCCTCCACTTTGATGCACACATGATGATATCCAGATCTCAAATCAATCTTCAAGAACATTGTTGCTCCCTTCAACTGATCGAATAATTCATCAATCCTCGGTAATGGATACATGTTCTTAATGGTCACTTTGTTCAACTACCTGTAGTCAATGCATCTAAGAGTACTATGTTTCTTCTTCACAAACAAGATCGGTGCGCCCCATGGTGATACACTTGGGCTAATGTATCCCTTTTCCAAAATTTTCTTCAACTATAGCTTCAACTCTACCGACTCAGGTGTGCTCATCCTGTAAGGTGCTTTTGATGCCGAAGCTGCCCTTGGCACCAACTCAATAGAAAATGCTACCTCCTTGTGAGGTAGAAACTATGAAATATCCTCAGGAAATACATACTTGAACTGATGTAGAATTGGGTACCTACTCAAAACATCTAAATCCTAAAATTCCTTACCCTTGTCACTAGAAATATGTATTGTAAATAACACACACACTTTTTTGTGACTGCACTTTTCCTGCATAGTTGTCACCATCCTAAATGATGTGGTTTTCTTCTTTCCTTGTAAAACTCTTGGTTCCCCATTGTCATCCAAGCACTCAATGGCCTTGTCATAGAAATCCACCTTGGGTCTATGAAGGTACAACCAATCCATGCCCAAAAAACATATTGTATGATCCCAACGGTAATACATTCAAATGTGCTATGATAGGCATACAATTCAAATCAAATGCACATGCTCTTACCCAATGATGAACTCGCTTCTTTGTAACGGTGTCCAACTGCACTAACCAAGATTATGCATGCAATTTCTTACTCAAACCAAACTTATCCACCAAGTCAAGACTAACATAGCTATAATTAGATCCAAGGTCAATCAAAATAGAAATAACTTGATCACAAAGCTTACCATCTATCTTAATGATAGATGTTTAATGGTCTACATGTTTGTTATCCAATGCTACATAAAAACGAGGAATGCTCTGACCAACATCCCCAATAGTGTGCGCATCCTGTGCACTATATATCTGAGGCTTACCACCCTGATTCTTCTGACAAACTCTCCTGCGATTATCTTTGCCACAAGTCCAACAATCTATAGGATTCCAATCTACGCCTTGTCTTTCTCCTCATATTGATGTCCCTATCCTTTGTCAGATGCATTGAACCTCTTAGGTGGTGCAAAATTATCCTTATTACTTGAATCATGTGGTCTTACTCACTTCTTGTCCCATTTTCCTTTGTTATTTGCAATGCCTTTCCAGTCTGGCTTAGTCTCAAATTTGTGCTTTTATTGTTCATAGAAATGCTTTAGCTTTCAGATGGCCTCCTCCAATGATCTAGGCTCATCTAACTCAATCCTATATTTGAATTGCATTGGTAACCCACTAGTGAATCTATGAATCTTGGCCTTCTCCTCCTTGAGGTAAGGCACATAGCTCAGTAGCTCCAAGAACATGCTAGTGTACTCATCATCTGTCATAGATCCCATCTTTAACTCATATAATTCATTTTCCTTGTCATCAAAGTATCATTTTGATAGGTACTTCCTTTTGATTAGCTGCTCAAACTGATTCCAAGTCAAGTCCTCCTCCTGTATACCTCTAACATTCTTAACATCTTCCCACCAAACGTCTTCTTTACCTTTGAGACTGAATATAGCTACTCTAGATTTCATGTTCTCTGAATAGTCAAGCAACCTAAAGAACTTCTTCATACCAAACAACCATGCCTCTGGATCTTGTTATTTCTTCATCTCTCCATCAAATATTGGTGGATTTTCTTTCTTAATCTCATCTGGAAAGTATCCCCTATCACTCCTCCTGTATGGATGATAACGATATTGATCATCATGTTTGTCAGAATCAAAACTAGAATGGTACCTGTGTCTATCCCCTCTCCTATTTGGAATGTCCAACAGTCTGTCATCTCTAACTATGTCATCTCTATTTGAATTGCGACCACCATTCGACCTACTACCATATGCCCCATTAATTTTTTCCTCTTGCTCATGGCTAATCCGAAGTGGTCCCTAGAGTTGCAAATATGACAAGCTCTAAAGTATCATTGCATTTATCTCTGCTATCTTCTTATGTGGTTGTATGCTTTTTTATTATCTGCCTTACAAATCCTTATTTCTTCCTTTAAGCTTCTCAGTGTATCTGCCAAATCAAAAGAATTCCCAACACCATACTTCTCATTCGATTCATAGGGAGAGTCTTTGTAGTCTACCATCTTGTTGGTCATTTGATATTTCTTCCTACAAGGTATATCATGTCAAATAAACCAATCAAAATAATCCAACATACTTTAGTATAGCTTAGGGAGGATACCTTGTTTGCAAGATAAACAAATCAGCGTGATATATGTATAACATAGTCATGACAACATATAGAAACATAACACATAAGCATACAACCGCACAACCATTATTCTAGCTAGGGTCCAGTCATCAATGCATGACCTTATCAACAACACATACCATGACCTCATTCATGACAACAACCACTACATCACTATACACTTGACAACATGCAAACATTAACATGCATAAGCAATGTGTAACCAACCACACACATTCATAAACACATGTAATCAAGCATAAACGAACAATGCTTGTAACCAAACCTACAAGAATGATACATGTAACCAATCATACCAGAATGTAACCAAACATACGAGAATGTAAGCAAGCATAAAAAATGATACATGTAAGTGACATATAACAACATGTAACTAGTAATACACTTATGACGATTCACTCCACAATAACAAGACCAACCTCCACATGAAGACATCACTACAACCACGATCAACATCATGCAAATGCAACAAGCACATGCAATTAAATTGTAGGAAATACACATGCCACTAACATGCATGCATGACCAACACACGTCCCATCCAGTCCGAAGGGTGAAGCATGCTCTGATACCACTTTGTAACACCCTCCTCCCACATATACCCAAGCAACCGACCAACCGAGGTAACACATGCGACAAGAGGCCACTATGATATGATTTAACCTCCCAAGTCACGTTAAGGAAGTGGAACTAACTGAAACACACCATACGAACATTCAATATCAACATTAGGACCCTCATGAACCAATCTAACCTTTGTGGCAACCATCCCCTAGGTCCCACTGAGATTTGAGCGACTTAACCTCTGGACGCTCTCATGATGTGGGCATGCTAGTGTCTAGGGACCTTTGGAATTTCTCACAGGCCTGCAAACCAGTGTCCAGGGACTATTTTGCATAGTTCTATGCCAATGTCCCCGGGATTTGAGCCACTTTTTTAGGCCCAGAGCCCAAGTCACTGCCTAGAATTAAATGACAACTTCAAAACAATAAAATAAGAGATAAATGACAATACAATTGCAATTACTTGGATAAGACCTTGACTCGACACTCGCTAGCCATGACAAAAATTTCGTCAAACATATCACACATATGTAATCTAAAGGTGTAAACAATATATTTGAGTGTAGGGGTCTCATACTTAGCTGGGAATTGCTAAAAAACATTGATTCCTCAACACATCAACTACCATTTCATCCATTAGGTCATAGATACATTGTTCATTCATTTACAAGTAAAACATGATGAGAGCCATACATAGCTACTGTCATAAAACATATATATAACCAACACAATAACAACAGAAATACAAATGAAATCACAACAATATAAACTGCATATAACCAGTATAATACTCATATAATTACAAGGAGAAATAACCTCACATTGATGATGCAAAATCCAAACCTGAGATGGGAATTCCACGTTCCACCCAACCGTAGAATGGTTGAGCCAAATATCTCTTCAGTCATTCACCCCCGTGCCATATTCTAAGCATGAATGTGGGATATCATAGGACACATCAATCAAAAACCATTAAGGGCTTCTAGAGGCATCCACCTCACGGTTGGACATCAAAAAAACATCATTAGATTGGTCTCTATCCAAGCCTTCCAGAGCTTCTAGAGTGTTTTCCCAAATAAGGCTTCCAGGACTAGTAACTCAACCAACAACTTTTATTGGGCTTCTAGAGCATTTTTCCAACCAAGGCTTCCAGGACTGGTAACTCAACCCACCAAGGGCTTCCAGAGCATTTGTCCAACCAAGGCTTTTAGGACTAGTAACTCAACCCAAGTTGTTGCAGGGCTTCCAGGGCATTTGTCCAACCAGGGCTTCTAGGACTAATAACTCAACCGAAGCTAAGGAAACATGAGAACCAACCAAAACAAAACTAGGAAAACAAATCCACAATCCCCATGGCTATCTAGGAAATGGCAAGGCTAGGGAATCCACTGTCAATCCTGGCCATCCTCCATGCCAATGACATATCACAACCAAAAAACCACATGCATATGCCATGCATGCCAAAACTAGTGAGGAAAATATACATGCAACTCAGTACCTTCAAGAAAAATCTGTTATAGCTACGGATCTCGATATCCTCTTGCACTTTCCTACTCTTCCTTTGCCTTCTTGCTCCAAAAATCCAAGTATGCCACACCCTACAAGAGTGCTCCAAGAAAAATCTAAGTATCCAAGAGTATGGGAGAGAGAGAATAATGAGAGAGCTCCAAAACTGAACTGAAAATAGGTTACCAACTGATCCTTAGAAGCCTTTTTATGAATGAGGCCTCTATTTTCTTTATGTTCCATTATTTTCCTCCTCACGTGCAACCTGTGACATTTCACCTCCTTTTTCTCCTAATTTCCATTATTTTCATAAATAAATATGCCAAAGATGCCATTTTGCCTTTCCAAAGCCTTAGCCATTGCCTTTGCCAATTGCCTTAGCCATTAATAACCAAATGAACACCCACAATAGGATGTCTTACCCAACATTTAGCTTGGAATAAGTGTCCCATCAACCATGGTTATTATTTTTGCCTTTATTAACTTTTATTACATCGAATTTTCACCAAGGCTACTACACTGAAGAAGACTTGGTAACCCTAGCCCTATGTGAATATTTAATGATTGGGAGGGAGAAACTATCGAGTTGGGATTGCTTATGGTCTGACTTGGTAAAAGAGGAAATAAGGAGGAATACCATAGAAGGGACTTGATCCAAGGGTGAGGATGAAGAAAAATTTACAATTGCTGAAAAGGCAAAGAAAGGGAAAAGGGAAGAAATCCCAATTCAAATCAGAATCTTGTCAAGGGGAAAGAAGAAATATTTGTCAAAAATTAAATGCTTCCCTTGTCATGAATTCGAGCATTATGCCATGAAGTTTCCACACAATAAGGAAAGCAAGAAGAACTCGGGAGGAGAAGTAGGTGAATATTTGGCTTCATGATTCGAGCTTGACATTATCCTCATTTCGTGCATGTACAACATGGTGATGAGGAGCATGTGGTAATTGGACTCAGGTGCATCATTCCGCATGAAGGGAAATAGAGAATTTTTTTCAGTGACCTGGAGGAGCAATATTTGTAGATGTGCAGTGATATGGTCGACAACAGAAGGTATAACGCGACCACGATTGGTACAATCACATTTTAGAGGGAGTCGAGCTCCCCCCTCAGGCTCACGGATGTCATGTTCATTCCAGGCATTAAGAAAAATCATGTCTCTATTGCAGGTTTGGAAGACCGTGGTTATGATGTGATATTAAGCAAAGGAAAGGAATTCTTGAGACACATAGCCATGGGACAGGTGAACTAGACTGGGGTTCGTGTGAGGAACTTGTACAAGCTAGATGTGGAGAATTGTGCTGCATTGAGCACAAAGGCGGAGAAGGTGCAGATTCTAAATGTTAGTGAACTTTGGCATAGAAGACTTGGCCATTTGCATCATGGAGTTTTGAAGATCATGCAACCGATAACCACAAGCCTCTCTAAAGGAGCACTTGAGCAGTAGGATGTATGCAGAAAATGTAATTTGAGGAAGTACACCAAACTTGCATTCCATGATCGAGACAAAAAAGCACATGCAATCCTTTAAAGGATCCACTCTGATTTCTATGAACCCTTCTCTACAACCTCCACTTCCAAGCACAACTATTTTGTCATTTTTATTGACGTCTTCTCACGGAAGTGTTGGATCTTCTTCATGTTGAAGAAGGATGAGACATTCTCCAATTTCGTAGAATTCAAGGCTTTGGTTGAGAAAGAAACATGCAAGAAGGTGAAGGCTCTGAGGAGAAATAATGTAGGTGAGTACATGTCAAATGAATTTAAAAATTTCTATGCAAAAGAAGGAATTCAACGAGAGTTGACAACACCCCACAATAGAATGGGGTAGATGAGAGAAAGAACATTAGCATTGTGGGAGCAATGACAATTTGAAATAAAGGACGTGGGTCTCATGCACTACTTCCTCATATTGGAAGTATGGCAAGGTGATGGGGAATTTTTTGTCTGTCAGGGAAAGTATGCCAATGACATACTTCAGAGGTTCCACATGGATAGTTACAAACCCATGGAGACACCTCTAACGACCAACTGGAGAAAAGAGGATGCCACTTCAGGTGAAGAAGTGGACGCTACTGTTTACCAACAGTTGACCGGTTCACTAATGTATCTAGTGAGTACACGATCAAATATGTTCTATGCGGTCAACTAGCTGAGCCAAGCTATGGTTAGGCCAACCAAATTATTTTGGAGGGCATCTAAGCATGTTCTATAACACCTTAGAGGCACTATCCAGTTTGGACTATGGTATAGACGAACAAAGGGAGTGAAGTTATGTGGCTTCACAGATGTAGATTGGGTGGGGAGTCCATTAGACCCAAAGAGTACATAAAGTGGAATTTTTAGTGTTGGGTCCGCAATTGTTACTTGTATAGGAAGAAGCAAATATCTGTCTCACTTAGCTTGACAGAAGCATAATACATGGTTGTCAGTCAAGCAACATGTGAGGAGATCTCAATGAGAAAGATACTTGTTGGATTGTTTGGTTAGATTATGGATCCAACTGTGATCTATTATGATATTCAGAGTTGCATCAAGCTCTCTACAAGTCATATTTTTCACGATCAATCCAAGCATATAGATATCCGGTATCACCATTTACGGGATTGTATGCAAAGGCAAATATTGTTGTTGCAATACATTTCAACAGAGGAATAAGATGCTGACATTTTGAAAAGGCCTTGTCAAGAGGGAAGTTATTCCATAGGTGAAGAATAGGGGTGGTTAATAATCCCTTTCTTGATGAGAGGGAGTGTTGAAAAATGCAACAAGAAATTCTCAATTTGATTTTTGCCTTAATTAAATTGAAAAGAAAAATTCGAATTTCCACATCAGCAGATAACTTGGATGATGTTAACTTGTCTGACATGGCTTGTGTCACACAGTTTTCTTAGTAAATTCATGTTGGAGGAGTTAAAGTACAGTTATGCATGTGTGATTGCTAATTTGTAGCAATGAAGGTTAGTTATCTCAGGTTGTTTTCAGTTAAACTAGTTCCAACTTTTGGAGGAACTAGTGGAAGGTCAGTTAAGCAGTAGGACCTCATTCAAACTCAGTGATCATCCAGTTAACTGATCAATCAGCCCAAAACAGTTAGTACATGCATAGAATTCGATTTACCCAATTGAGGTGGCGATTCCAAAGTAGCATAACATCAATTTTAGACTAGTCTTGAGTGTATAGGTGTTGCATGCAGTCAAATGATCAACCTAAGGAATTGCGCAATTCAATTAGAGGAATTTCCTAAACAATAGGGGCTGATTACTCAAGGAACAATGCAAGGAAATAAGATCTTAAGCCGAGGAAAAATTTGACTATGTCTGGGTCAGAGGCCTTCGATGAGTAGAGAGATAGGTAGTGCACTTACAGGGTGAGATCAATTGGGCAAAGCAATTGTAATACATCTCCATTCATTTGATTAATGCAAGCAGGAATTGGGGATTTTAGTAGATTTCTTTCCCCATATACAAATTCTTGTTGCATGTGTGTTATTTCTTCTTACATGTTTGAGATGTTTTTTCTAAATTGTGAATTAATGTCTGCAGATCAATAGTGTAGGTTTGTGTCTTGTGATTTTCATTAAAATTCATGAGCAGTTGCAAATATACAACATTATTTCTACATTATTTGTAAATATCGAATCATGGGGTTCAAAGGTTCATGATTGTATTTCAATTAAATACTATTATTTGTTTGAATGTAATTTTATTTTTTTATTTATGGAAGATTTATGCTAGTGATTGCATATTATGGCACCAATGTTATGTATTCAGTTCTCTATTTATATGATCAAATATATGGTCTTATAATTTTATAGATCCACAATTTATCTCTTGATTTTCTCATGTATTTAAATGAATATATGAGTAATTATTTACTCATAAATTTGTTATTAGAAATTGATTGAACAATCATTAAAACAAAGAGAACTATCTCCATGTTATAGTGGTTCATCCGGTATTATTTTTAGTCTTTGAACAAAGCATGCACAACATTGAATAATATCAACTGTTAGAACTACTTATCCAACATGATATTAATCATAAATCGCATGTTTAATCCCCATGATTTTTAGACCATTGCGCTTGGTATTTGGGAACTACTTCCTATAAGGTAAGTTAGAACAATTTTAATTGTTTTTCTACATATTTAGAGTAGATTACATCTGCATTTAGGAATGCATGTTAGAAATTCTCCTTACACAAGAGAAAGCATCATGTGGCTTACCAGAGCCCTTATTTCAACCTATTAAAAAGACTGCCTTGTTCAAGCGGTCACAAGAAAGGAAACTATGTCTTTTGTTTGTTAGCAACAAAATTCGATATCATTCAACAAAAGATAAAATAATGAGAATTAGATTTATGCATTTAGATTAAGTTAGGCATTTAGTTTAGGTTAGTTTTAGATTGAAGCAGTCGGGCCCATAACTGGTAGAAATCACTATCCCAAATGGATAAGGGTCTAATTGGGGCCCTGGCCAGGTGATTTCCTTAATGTTGATCATAGTCAATTTTGGCCATCAACACTTTCGTAGGAATTCGTATTTGGGAACATCTATAACCTCTCTAAAGACAACATCCTAATTGTAAATAGTCTTCTTACTTACAAATTTTTGAATTTTATATCATTTTATACCATGTTTATAGCAAATAAATATACACTTTTAAACTTTATTATCTACCTTACTCCTATCTTCCCTTGGAACTTGTACATAAGCATCAAAACCAAAAATTGTGAGAGGTTTAAGAGGGTTTCTTTACTAGTCCATTCCTCATGGGGAGTTTTTCAACCAACACTAATGATGGTGATCGATTTACCAAGTAAAATGTATTATCCGTTGTATCCACCCATAATTCCTATCCTAGCTTAACACCACTGAGCATGCTCCTTTCTTTTTCCATCAAAATCCTATTCATCTTTTCTACAACCTCATTCTATGGTTTTATGTATGAAGTACTCTTTTTCCTTGCTATTCAACAGTTCATATGGAATTCCTTAATCTCTTGGTCATTGTATGTCCTTAAGACCTTTATTTTCTTCTCTGCAAGAGCCTTAAACTCTTGAAATTGGAAAAATATGTTAAATTTCTTTTGGAGCAAGGAAATCCACATATTCCTTACAGAATAATCTATGAATGAAACATAATACACAAACATTTACCTAATGATGGAATAAACATAGGTCCAAACACATCACCATGTGATAATTCTTAAGATTCCTTTGTTATTGTAGCACTATATGAGGATTTTACTCGATTATGTTTGCCATATGTGAAATGTTGACATAAATCAAAATCTATTATTCAATCAGGCATACCTGCAACCATACCTTTACCATGTAAATCTTGAAGGCCCTTCTTTGTAATATGTCCTAGTCTTTGATGCTATATCATTGTCTTTTCTCTAAATACAATAAGAAGAGTTTTGTCTTCTAGATTACCACCTTTAGGAACAATGAACTATTACACCTATCACATTTTTTCCCAACATCTTAAAAAATTTCCATTCCAAACTCCCCTTATCAATACCATTTCTCCTTAAACCATTTTTAAAGTTTCCCTTCAAACATTGTAGATATACCTACATCTCTCATATCCGTTACCTATATCAAATTTCAAGCTAGATATGGGATGTGGAAAACCCTGACAATTGTTCTAATCCTTTCATCCTTTAATAGAAACTTAATTTTTCCACGTCTTATGGGGTTAAACTGAAAAGAAGCACCTAAGTTGATCAATAATACATCATGATTTGCATGTGTGCTTAAACAAGAATAGTACACATCCCCTCCTTCCTCCAAGGAGGTCTTCTCTTATATGGAATAAATATCATCAAATCCCTTCCCTTTATTAGCACTTATAGATCAACAATTCTCCTTGTAGTGCCCAAATTTACCACATTTCTAACATTTCCCTAAGGATTTTAATAGATATTTATACCTATTTATAGATATAGGTCTTCTACTCAAGGATTTTTTGTTTGTTTGTTAATATTGAGGGAAGGTCCTCTTCCAAATAAGGCATCTAAGCTCTGACTATCCATAGTTCCTCACTTCTTCTAATAACAAGAATGAAACCACATCATCGAACTTTAATGTGGTTGAAATCCTATAATAGTTACAACCATACTATCCCATTATTTTGGCGAAGAACATAATAAATAAGTGCACTTATCTTCATCATAAATTTAATAACAAAATATAAATACTAACTTACCACATTATTAAAGGCATATCTGAAAGACACAACGGGATTGTACTCATTGCCTTCCTATCCAACTTCTTCCAGTATTCCACTGGCGCACCTGTAGGTGTAGCACCATGATCCATAATGAACTGCTATTCTTTGTCTACCAGAAGATATTCCACCTTGAGCTTATATAGCTCAAAGCTTTGTCCATTACATAATCTCAATTTTAGAATTGCTTAGTATTCTCTTCTAGCACAAGAATCACCACAATAGAGTTGCCACTAAAACTGATTTTATCACAAACTCAAGATAACCAAACCCTTAGCAACAAACACATCCCCCTTAAGCCAATAAGCTTTCTTTGGTACCAAAATTACGTTTTAAACATTTTATAGTAAAGTAATACTCACATAAATTCTTTATAGAATAGAAAAGTAAACAATAACATTCACACATATTACTAAAAAATTTACCTTAGAAATCCTTAATTGAGAAAAAAATATAATGTATACCTAACAAAAGCAAGTTTGGTGATCTCCAACAAATATTTTTGTAGCCCAGGCCAAGATTTGTAATAGGTAATCCCTTTTTACTTGTATTTTATATAGATGAACAAACTAAAAGAAACATTTTTATTAAATATTTACATTGATTATGGAATTGTTCTAGAACATGGCGATTAATAAAGTTCTTTGTTACTACATTACTAAGAAACTATCATATGGATCAAATTAAATAACAAAATCTAGGTAAAAGAAATGTCTTATCACATTCTATGTTATAGTTGGGATTCTGATTTCTCAATCTGAATAAACGAATAATACTAAAAAAAATTGGTCATAGGAGTATTCGAATCTCCAACTCACTTAAGAGGGGCATTACCATTGCATTGCATAAGCTTGGAATTTGATTAATAGAACTAAATTGAAGGCACCAATGGAGATGAGTATTTGCATGGCCATCTTTCTCATTTGGGTTAAATTTCCATTAAGAATCAATTTCATTACTATTCCATCTCCCATCTAACATAAATTCAAGAAACCACATGGTTTACCTAGAGGGAAAAAAACACAAGATGTTATGAAAACCATTTGAAAATAGTTATATGTATGAAATTATATGTACATGAAGTTGACAATCTTATATTAGTGGAGAATATGGATCATAATTTCTTCTAGTCTCCCTAAGTTTTTATACGCTATTCCTAAATAAGTAGCAACACTTGCCACTGTCGATCCTCAAAAGAATCATCTACACTATTTGAGGATTGCATATGCTTTCATAATATGAGTAATTGTTACTATTATTACTATCATCGTCCATCATCATATGCTTTCATAATCTGAGTAATTGTTACTATTATTACTATCATCGTCCATCATCATTACGAAGTTCAAAGCAATTGGTACCTTCATGTATGATATTAACATTCATTAACATATTTTAAATGGAGAAACTCCACATCCTCAAATAATGAAAGTGTGACAAAATAATAGATATTATGGCTCTATAAGTAGATTCTCTAAAAAATATTTAATACCAAAATGTTGATTAAAGGTTGGTGCATACCTTATATGTGAGAAGCTTTTCTATGTAGCTACACAAGGCACAATTCACTCAATGTTCTCTATGGGAAGCTGTAGTGTCGCCATTTGATCAAATTAGATTATAGTTTCCATATTATCATTATCGCTACTTGTAAAAATGACTTTTCTAATTCTGGTTGAAGTAAAGCAACTAATGAGAATATATGTTGTCCACATATGAACATTACCATGCCTTACCCTTTTCCTAATGAGAATGATTACAAAAGAAAATACAAGATTTTCTTAAATGTTATCAAATTCACTTTATTGGTTGATGAGTTTTTCCATATTGTAATGCTATTATACAAATAATGTTCTCAAATAAATTTGTAACAAGTTTGAAACTTATAAGTGTATTGCAAATGCATGTATATGTCAGAAAAATGAAACAATTTTGAAATTAACTATGCATGCACAAAAACTATAGACTAATGCATGTGGCATGGAAAATGTGATAGTATTGGGTCCCTATAATACTAGTGATTACCCCATTAATATTGTAGTTGCATCTCTTATTAATATTGTTGTGCCCCTATTATCCCCATATTGTTATTATTATGCCCCATAGAATCCCTCTGTTGTTATTTTTGTGGCTTTATATTATTATTGTTATGTCGGCTGGGTTATATTGTGACTCCTTAGACTCATATATATAGAAAGGAGGTTTTGTCATTTGAACCATCCAAGAATTGTTCATTGTGTAATGTAAAGGAGGTTGCCCCTCGAAGAGGCTTATTTCTAAGGCGTTTATTTATCTTTTCTATCTTTTTGTGAGCTAGTTTCATAACATTTGGTATCAAAGCTTTCGATTCTAGGGTTTCGCTGCTCCAAACAGGTCATCATGGAATTTTCGCTATAAATTATTTTTCTGCGACATTTCAGAAGCTAAAAACAAAACCTATTTGAAAAGAAATTGTGCTAAATCTCGTGTTTAAATTTCAGAGCTTTTCACGCTATATTTGCGTAGATATGATCTGAGGAAGTTGGTCTTTTTGGAGACTCCTAAATTACATTCCAAACAGGTGACCTGGGGAAATTCGTCATAACTTTCTCTCTGAGCATCGGATTGAAATTTCATAAGGAGGTACAGAAAGAGGACAGATTGTAGTTTCTTATATATAGTTTTTAGAGCCAAAGATCAAAACAATGACTCATAGCACGTCATACAAGTTCGCTCTACTGAACTAGTCTATAATCAGGTCACTGTGGGAGATTTTGCATTACTCTTCCTTGGAGAATCCAATTTGGATCAGACTGGTGGCATTAGAAAGAGGACACAAAGGGCTACTATTGTAGGTCGCAATTTCAGAACTGGATGATTCTAAAGTACCGAGATACATCAGAGGCAATATAGAGCTCCTACAAAGCGAAAAAAGGTGTGTAGATTCTTTTAAATTTTTGCTTAAGATTGGTTTGAAATTTTATTTTGAAGGAATTCAAAGAGCATAGTAGAGCATTATTATCGGTAATTTCTGCCCCGAGGAAAGAAAATGCAAACACTAGTAAGCAACCTGAAATCTCTAGCGTGACTCATGACGGAGAGGAAGAAATGCTACATGATATATCAAAATTACAAGAACAAGTGCAACAAATGTCACACTCACAAAAGCTAACAGAAGCTAAGATAAATGGTGTGGAATCTAAGATAAAGGGCATAGAAGCTAATATGGATGATTTGAAGATAGATTTGAAGAGAGACATGGCAAATTTGAAGACAGACTTGAAGACAGACATGGCAAATTTGAAGACAGATTTGAAAAATTTTCTACAAGAAATACTTACTAATGGTGAAAAGGTTGTAAAGGAAACTCATGATGTGAAAAAAAGAAATGTTAATCATGATTTCATAGACTCTAATGTGGTATTGAAGACCCATCAAGTCCAAAAATCGATATGAGGAAGTTTGATGGCAAGGATCTCGCAACATGGATATTACAGATGGAGTAATTTTTTGATCTCAATAATGTGCAAAACACACAAAAGGTATGTATTGCAACTTTATATTTGGAACCAAATTAGTTTGTATGGTATCAATGGCTTTGCTCTCGTAAAAAAATCATCACTTGGGCAATTTTTATGGAAGAATTGAAAACACATTATTAGGATACAAAAAGTAACACTTTTTTTAGCCAATTGATAAGTCTCAAACAAAAGGGTTCAATAATGGAGCACATTGAGGAGTTCCAAAAATTGAACATAAGGGTAAAAAATATTCCAAGGGAGCATAGGATTGATGTGTTCATAGGGACTTTAAAGGATAATATCCAGCACGATGTTCACCTTTGGGAACCTGATTCATTAGAGAAGACATTCAGGTTAGCAAGAAAAATGGAAAGCAAAATTATGGCAACCAAGAAGCATACCACTCACAACTATAAATATGGAAGTGTTGCTGCCCCTAGTCTTCCACAACCTATAAGGTTGACACCACAAGGATTGGAAGAAAAAAGAGCAAAAGGAATTTGTTACAGTTGTGATAGCAAATACACCAAAGGTCATAAGTATGCTGAGAAGAAATTATTCCACATAGATTGCGAAGAGGAAGAAGAAAAGGAGCAAGAAAGGTCAAAAGAAGAGTATATACTCTAGGAACAAAGCCTAGATAAAGAAGAAATGAATCCGACCATATCTCGTAATGCATTGGCTGGAATTACCACTCCTCAAACCATCAAGATAGAAGGACAAATCAAGAAGAAAAAGGTAATAGTGTTGATTGATTCAGGAAGCACCCACAATTTTATT
>APFE031170627.1:164575-200306 GCA_000404065.3 Pinus taeda | reverse complement strand
ACATCCCTGTCAATATGACGTTTTTGAAAATGAATGGCAAGTTGAGCATGACGTGGAGGTTTTAGATTAAAACATATTTTACGGGTAAAAATGCGAAATACGGGCATACGGGCGTCAAATTTAACCCCTTATAGCAAGGGAGTGTTGATTCTCGAAATTGACCCCTCGTTTAGCAGTGGGGGTGGGCAAGGAGGCATGGTTGCATCCACGTATCTCTGCCTCCTCGCCCACTGTTGCAGCCAAATGGGCCCAAGACCAGGGAGGGACATTTCAGAGAATCGACCCTCCCTCACCGTGGGCCCATTTGGCCATAAATGATTTTTTTGTTTCTTACTTAATTTGTTTAAATTTTTTTGTTTTTATTTATTTAATCTTTTGTTTGTTTAATATTTATTTTAATTTAAAGGTTCTTCTTTTTTAAATCTGTGAGTTTTTTTTAATTAAATTATAATAATTTATTCATTTATTTTTATTGTTTAAGTTATTTTAATTTTATTTTAGGCTTCTTTAATTCAATTAGATTAATTTCAATATATCCTTTTTCTTTTAATTTAAAAACAAATATTTTTTTATGTTTTTAAATATTTATTTATTTTTAATTTAATTCTTTCTTTTTCGTATAAATTAATCTTATCTTCTTTATGTTTCCAATTCTTACCATTTTTTTTTGATGCTTTTTAAATTTTATGTTTTAAATTTTTTTATGAAAATTTTAGCTCAAACAAATTTTTCTTCTTTTAAAATTTCAAATGTATCAGTTTTTGATTATAAATTCATTAAATATCATTAAACTCATTATTTCCCAATTTTATTTAATTTTCATAATTTTTTTATTTAACATGTCATTTTTAACAAAAAAATCCTAAAGTGCACATTTTTTTAATTATATCTATATGCAAAACATATCTTGTTTCTCGAGTGTTTAAAATTATTATTTTTAGTGACAAATATTTTATGTGTGCTGAAGTATTAATTAACGATACGTAAATATATAAAACAATCCTAACCTCAAAATATTAATGTCATTATTTTTATTTATTTTGGAAAAAAAAGAAAATCATTATAAAAAAACATTGCAAAGAAAAACAAAAATCACATGTTTAGAAAACACTTCATAAACAAACATGTTAGTACAAAATACAAGAAGAGGAATAAGGAAACTTAAAAAGTGGTTAAATATTCAACATTTAAAAAGAAAATTGTGCATACTTAACACAGGAAAATTTAAAGTGTCAAAAATATGCCTTAAAAAAAGATGTTGATGCTTTTCAAAATCCACATGAAAATCACCAACATTTAAAAAAATTATCCACAATTAATACATTAGAAAATTTAAAGTGTCAAAAATATGATCAAAAAAGAAAATATGTATTCTGAATTAGTATTTTTCAAATCAGATGCTTTTTTGCTACTTCAAAAAAATGAGTACTTGGTACAATTCTCATTTCATAGTTTACATTGTTACCAGTGGATGGTAGTCTTCCCATTTTCTTGGTTGATGCATCACAAACATCCTGAGCATCTCATCCAATATTATATTTATTCTCTTGGTTTGACCATTCGTCTGACAATGATATCTTATGCTAAAGGATAGTTCAGTTCCAAAACCAATAGAGAGTGACTTCCAAAATTTCGAGGTAAACTTGACACCTTTTCTGATATTATATTTTTTGGCGCTCCATGTAACCTAATTATCTCATTCATGAATATATATGCTATATCTATTTCTTTATGAGTAGACTTAAACAACTATAAATTGAGCTTCTTTGCACAACCTATCCACCACCACCATGATAACATTATGTTCTCTAGAAGTCCTAGGAAGTCCTATAACGAAGTCCATGGATATCACCTCCTGTTTCCATTAAAGATTTGGAATTGGTTGTAGTTCTACTGTAGTTGGATGCCTACACTCCAAACATTCTAAAAAAATTGCAATGTATTTGGAAATATATCTCTTCATTCTTAGCCAAAAATATGTCCTCTTCGTAGTTTTCATCATAAGTTATTGAATTCATCCATGATAACCTTTCTTAAATCCCTTACATTGGGCACATATTTCCTGACCTTTAATATTGGTATTCAATCATCATTGAGCTAGTAGTTTTTTCTTATTGATTCATAAGGATATTCCTTCTAACACTTCTTGACATATTTCTAATGCTCATCATCTATCAACCATTATTTAAGCATATCCTTCATGTGAAATGAGCATGTTCTCACCCTCTTGCAAACATATGTTGAGTGCATCTATCACCTTTTTCTCCTTTCCTTGATGTGCTTAACTTATAAATCAACATTTTTTATTAAATCGAGTCACCTCATTTTTATAGCATTCATCTTCGGCTGATCCTATAGGTATTTCAAATCACTGTGACAAGTCTTCAACATAAATCTCCTTCCTAATAGGTAATGCCTCCACATTTTTAATGCATTCATACCAACTTTCAACTCCAAGTCATGAGTGACATAATTCCTTTTATGTGCATTCATACTCTTGAATTCATAGAATATTACATGTCCTTATTACATTAGGACTCCACTAAGTCACTCTTGACAAGCATCATTGAAAACTAAAATATCCTTTTCTAGATAAACTATTCTCAAGATAGGTGTACAAGTGAGTAAATTTTTTAGTTTTTCAAAACTAGTTGCACATTAAGGTGTGCTTTGAAACTTTAGTCATTTTCTTTGCAAGGCAATGATGGGATGCTAAATCTTTGAGAGGTTTCTAATGAATTTGATATTAACTAGCGAAGCCCATAAATGATCAGACCTTTATCACATTCTATGGCATGGCCAATTCCATTATAACTTTGATATTTTATGGAGCCACAACCACTCCCTTTTTTGAGAACACATGACCTAAATAGTGAACCTTAATTTGAAATAATTCACACTTGCTGAATTTGGAATACAATTTATTCTCTCCAAGTAGTTGTAAAATAACTCTTATATGGTCCTCATGCTCCTTTTCATTATTTGAATACACTAGGATGTTATCCAAAAATACTAGCACAAATGCGTCCAAGCATGTCCTCAACACATTATTTATCATGAACATAAAGGTTTTTGGAAAATTTGTAAGCCTGAATGACACTACAGTAAACTCGTAGTGGACATACCTTGTCCTAAATGAATCCTTGTGAATGTCTTGCTCTTTGATTCTGACCTTATGGTAACCAATATTTAAATTGTTTTCAGAAAATATAATAACCACTCTTAGTTGATCAAATAGAGAATCAATCGTCGGAAGTGGGTACCTATTTTTCACATTCACATCTTTTAGCTTCTTGTAATCGATAAAAAAAATGTAGTGTACCATCCTTATTTTAAACAAAAATTGTTAGGGATACCTATGGTGAAACATTGTGTCTTATGTATCCTTTTTCCATCAATTCCTTCGAGTAAAATTTTAATTTTATGAACTTAGGTGTGCTCATCTGATAAGGGGTCTTTATTGTCAGTGTTATTCTAAGAATCAGTTTTATTTTGATGTTAATGACTCTATTGGGCAGAAGTCCTAGAAATTCATCTGGGAATACATCATTATACTCATTGAATACTAGACAATTTGCGAAAGAGGTTTTCATTGGTTCATTATCATCTATGATTGTGATGGCATAAAGGTAAGAACCATTTCTAATAAAGTGATTTAATTTCATCATTGATATCATTCTCAGTGTTATTGGCCTCTTAAAACCCTACAATATTATTGGCTCACCTTCATCGCTAAGGAACTCTAATACTTTGTCGTAGTAATCAACCTTTATCCTATGGGCTGCTAGCCAATCCATACCTATGAGGAAATTGCATGATATCAATGGAAGAAAATTCAATTTGACTATTATAGTTATTCCCTGTATTTTTATATATGGAAATCCTCAACCATATCTCTTATATATATCTTTGTCCCAGTGGTCAACTAATCAAACCATGATTATGCTTTGGTTTTCTTTGGAAATTTACATTTTCCTCAAACTTAGTGCTAATATAGCTAAAATTTGATCTTAGCTCAATTAAAAATGATATTGGTGAGATTTTTACCATACCTTCCATTTGAATTATCATTTCTTGTTGGTATTCTTTCTTTTATCTAATGCATCATATATCCCAGGCTTGCTCTAGGCTACATCATTCACAATTGTTGCCACTTGTATGTTATATAACTTTGTGCTAGTCTTTTGCAATAGAAAACACATCTTTTGTAGACAATTCTCTCCACGTTATGAACATTGTGTGCTCCTTTTCCTAGATCCTTCACCCTATTCATAAACTGATTTTTGAGGTGTATTCCCAACATTGTATGTTCCCTTTCCGAAATCCTTCACCCTCTTTATTCACTGATTTCTAAGGTGTATTTTTGTTTACTATGGAATTTTGTGGTTTTTCTCTTTTGGTGAGGTTATTAAACTTTCCACCCTTTCCCTGTTTCTTATATCTTAAGTTTCTCTCTCCTCCTATTTTTCCTTTCTTCATCCAGTTAGTCGAAACCCAAGTCTTATGCTTAGATTGTATGTAGCAATTATTGGTCTTCTGCATAAGCTCCTCCAGAGTCTTAGGTTCATTGAATTGCATTGTGTCTTTGTATGCATGTGGTAACCCACTAACATACCTTTCGATCTTAGCCTTCTCCTCCTTAATGTAACATATATAACTTAGTAGTTCTAGTAATTTTCTAGTATACTCCTTAGGCGTCATCTACCCTATTTTTGGTTCATAGAACTCCTTGTCCTAACTATCATAATATTCCTTGGATAAGAACTTTTCTTGGAACCACTTTTCAAACATACCCTATATCAATTCCTTCTCTCTGATTCATTTTATATTCCTAAAATCCTCCCACCATATATCAACTTTTCCCTTTAATATTAAGATAACCACTCTGACCTTCATGTTCTTAGAAAACTCATGCAATCTAAAGTACTTCTTTATTTCCAATACCCAAGCCTCTACACCTTCTTCTTTATTTACTACTCCATCAAGGATAGGGGTTTTTACTTTCTTTTGTTATTCTTGCATGGGAATCCTCCTAATATTCCTTTGGTTCTAATATCTCCTATCTACACAATCTAATGATCTTTTAGGGTTACTTTATTCTTTTTCTGGTGTGTTGAGTAGAATTGTTACTCTTTCTACATGTCTATGCCTCTTTTATGATTGGCTTGATTCTTCCTTCTTTTTATCCAACTCATGATTTTGGATATCCCTAGGTGTATACTTATCTTGATGGCTGGTACCAATCTCTTGTTGTATTATCATTCACAATTCTTATAGACTCTATCATAACATGGGATTTTCTTTTGATTTCTCTCTAGAAATATTTTATTTATCTTCCTTACAACTTCTTATTTTAGCTCTTATGCTTCTAAGAGTTTCCACCAACTCAATATTTTCCTCTTCTTTAATTTTCCAAACTGTCTCTTCTTTAGTTACTTTTCTCATTCTACTAATGTTGTAATGTTCTAATATGCTACTCACTCTTTCTCCCTCATACTATATCTTGATGCTCATCAATCTTGTTCTACACACACATAGATGTTATCCAGCTAGAAAGGAAAAGAAAAAAACACAAATTCTCATCACTTTGGTCTATCTTGATCTGAAAAACCCAATTTTAGTTAGCACATAAATAATATTCCATTAATGGTTCCATAAAGCCATACATTTTAGTAAAAAGGAAAACTAGTAGATCAAGGATATCAACCATTCATCTAGAGTATGTATGTGAGCCTTTCTAGGTCTAGTGCTTGAACCTAGAGCTCTGATACCACTTTGTAACATAGCCCCTCTACTACCTATATTCCCCATTATGGTAGAAAGAGACATTTACTATGATGACCTAACCTCCAAGGTCCTGATAATGGAAGTGGGGTCTAAATATTTTCATCTTTTTGAAACTCTTAAAAACCTAAAATTGACAACATCATTGCATTCCTCTCGTCAAGACCCTTTCAATGGTATAAATTTTGTCTCGATCTGATCTGTAGACCAGAAGATAGGAGCGTTCAAAGATTTGAGCAATAGCCACACCCCATGTTATCAAGACTTGCCATGTGGCTCCCATGGGGTCCCCAAATGGTGTAGGCGTGCCCCTATAAGTCATAATAGTATTTTTTGTTGATGCATTCATGGTAATGCATAATCATGCCTTAGTTTCATGACCATACTTTCCAATAGCTTGTCTATAATATATAAAAGGGTGAAGCCTTCCCTTTCTGTCCTTCCATGTGTTTTTTGACCCCCGTGTATTCCACCACACCCTACAAATAAGATCTTGGTGATTTCCTTTGCAATCCCGATTGAAACCATCAAGGAAGAACCTTATAGGTTACATGGGACCCCACTCTTCCAAAATAACACATCAATCCATTAGAGAGTGTTCATCACACATGAGCATTCACCCATCCTATGAAAAATCATCAAGAACGACTTCTAGAGCTCGAAAAATGAGAAAAGGGCATCAAAATGCATGATATTTGTTAAAAAACTTGAAAAATAATATCTTTGAGGGATCTTATGGATTATGCTGAGAGGTTTGTGTACAATATCATGTTGAGATATTTATGTAGAACATCATGCATCTTGAAATGATCCACAATATTGTAATTTAATCTATAAATCGTAGTCATTGAGAACTGAAATTGGATGAATATTAGACCCACTGAGGTGCCATGTAATAGCATAGCAATTAAATTAATTTTAATTCCTAGTTTAAGTAATTTTTTGTGTACATGGTTATTTAATGCATTAATTGTTTGATGCATAGATCGACTAGCTTTTTTTGATGAATTAACGTTACATGTAGACCACGGGTTTCATTAGTTTGTAGTGGAAGTGAGGATGACTAAGTTTATGGGCTCATAATCCATAGATCCAAGATCGAGAGTAATAGAAAAATTTAAAATGAGGAACCCCCAAAATCATTTTCATTAAGTGGTATCAGTGTGAAAAAGGTTCCTACATGTAGTCTAGAGGGGAAGCGACGAAAGAAGGTATAAGTAATCAAAGATCTGGTAAGATATTATTTTTTCTCATTGCAGCTGACAACAGAATAAGGTGAGAGGATTTGTAACAACCTAGAGGAAGGAATACTTCTAGGGTTCGAGAGAAGAGAACCAAGAAGTTTCCAAAAGCAAAAAATCACGAGAGTGTTTGGTGAGGTATCGTGTAATAGGATGGATACTTGTTACTATAGAGTCGTGTTGCACCTCATGAGTTGACACTATTATGTGAACACTAGAAATAATATGACAAAGAAGTCATAGGTATTTGTACCTTGTTATTCCGATGCATGATCTTTGACCCATCCTCTGAAAAATAAGAAAGAATCACTTCTACAAGGAGAAAAAGAGAAGAGCGCATCAAAAAGAAAGGGATTTGTTAAAATGCTTGAAAAATCATATCCGTGAGGGATCTTAGGGATTATGTTGTGAGATTTTTGTAGTGGATCATGTTGAGAGATTTTTGGATATCGTGGATCTTGAAATGATCCACAATATTGTAATTTCCTATATAAATTGTATCCTTTGGCCATTGAAAAGAGGAAGTCAATTGCATGAATATTACACCCGTAAAGGTGCCATGTAATAACATAGCAATTAAATTTATTTTAATTCCTAGTTTATGTAAGTTTCTTTTTTAGCATGGTGATTTAATACATTAATAACTTGATGCATAAATCCATTGAATTTTTTTGATTAATTAACATTACATGTAGACCACAAGGTTCTTCAGTTTGTCATGGAAGTGAGGATTAAATGAGTTTGTGGGCTCATAACCCATAGGGCCAAGATGAAGACCAATAGGAAAATTGAAAATGAAGAACTCCCAAAATAATTTTGATTAGTTTAACCAATTTCATGAGGTTCCACCTCCACCATGGACCCCTCCTCCTACACATTTGTTGCTTGTTCTCATGTTTGGTTGCTTGGGCTCCACCACTGTCCCATCACCCCAAGAATAAAATGCGAATGAGATTGCACCAATATTCTAAAGAATTCTCCATTGTTGAAGCACTAGTGTGACGTCACCATCTCAAATCTCCAAGGTGATGTCATATTCTAAAGTATCCATGGTGTCATGGAGGTTGTGTGATCTTCATTTCATTGCAGGGGCTCACATATGAACAAGCCAACAAACCTCCTTTTCCCAAGGATTTAATCCCAAAACTTCCTCCTTGAGCTCCCTTCAAAACCTCCGGGGTCATCGAACAGTGCAAAATCTTTGGTGAGATCAATGGATCTAAGACCTCATCAATATTTCCTTTGTTCATGGTGTAGGATTATGGGTCTTAGGGCCTAATTTCATTTTGGGCTTATGCTTTTTAGCTCCCATGTGTTTGACAATTTCAAATCTTGTGTACATATAAATGAGACAAACTTTTCTTGAGGCCCACACATACATAACATATGGGAATATGTTTGTGGACCATATAGTTGTACCTTTCAAGATTTTGTGGATACTCATCCTGACATTCCTTCTTATATGCAATGGTTTACATAGGTTCATAGCCGCATTTATGTATAGATTATTTATGCTATCCCTTCTAAGCTTTCATATTGCCTCAGCCAATCATGCCTCCGCTATAGCCTATAGAGGTATGGATATATATACCTATGTATGGAAAGAAAGGAAATATTTATTAAATGGAAATCGAATGCCTATATAAAAACAATTTATCAATCGCCTTATTCTATAAAATTGCAAGCTTCAATGAGGGATAAACTAATATATATAATATATAATATATATAATATATATATATATAGAGAGAGAGAGAGGAGAGAGATACACTATATCTACAAGCTACATCTATATAATATATATATATATATAATATATATATTATATATATAATATATATATATTTATAATATGTAGATATAGTGCTATCCCTCTCGAGTTTGCAGTTCATAGAATAAGTGCTCATGGACAAATTGTTTTTATATAGGCATGCATACAATTTTCCTCAGCCAATCATGCCTCTATTGCAGCCTATACACATATGGATATATATACCTATGTATGGAAAGAAAGGAAATAATTATTAAATGGAAATCAAATGCCTATATAAAAACAACTTGTCCATCAACCCTTATTCTATAAAATTGCAAGCTTGGGAGAGATAACATTATATATATATAATTAGGGCCCATGGACAAATTAGTTTTATATAGGAATTCAATTTACCTTTAACAAAGATTTTCATTCTTACCATACACATGTATTTTGACTAATATGCATGCTAAAAAAAACAAGAATGAACACATTCCATAGAAAGATATTTGGAGAGTGAGCCTCCCAATTCCACATAGGAAAAGGGGCATCCCTTGCTATTAATTTAGGCACATTAACAATGCTACAAACATAAACATGATACCCACATGCAATAAAATGAAAGTCTTCACGCATTTAGCTACATATGCATTCCATAAGGTCATAAAAAGTACCATAAGAATTGAATAATTTCATGCACCAACATTACACAACAATTCAACATCATTCTGAGCTACATATAAAATTTCACATGGAAATTATTTAGTTCTATAGCTCTTAGCAAAGTGCACGATATTTACAAGATACAAAAAGGGAAAAATGAAGGTGGGACTTCAATATTCCATGCAATCATAGACCTATAACCATAATCACTTTTAGTGGTCACCCTTAAACTATATCCATGATATAACTAGACTTTATTTTCAATAGATTTAATAGGAATCCATATTCATCCCATAGAATATAGGAGATACATCTGACATTGGGTGGTTTATCATCTAGTCAAGCATAATAGAATTCAAAACAATTGGTTATTTATCAAAAATGTCAAACAATCTAAGTGTTGTTTTTCAGCCTACAAAAAGCACCCTACGTGGTTTATAAACTCTCTCTCACCAAGTACCCATCTGAATGTGAATTTTTAGCCCTGGTTAGCATCCTGAGTTGTTTCTTAGCCAATCTTAGCCAATCTCTCATTCACATGTCCTCTTAATCCTCTTCCACTCTAGTAACAAATTCCTCTTTCATGGAATCCCATTCCCTCAACCCATAACTCTTTTTAGCTTTCATCTTGAACTTCACCATGAAGAGGTCCAACCCCCACATTGTTATGCATTTTCCTTATTATTATTTCCTTAGGGTGTCTCTTGGTGTTCCTCTTGGAATATTCCTCTTCTTTTTCTTATTATTTTCACCATAAAATTAATTTAAGGTGTTAGCTAACCTCACCTAGGTTTATCTTTCCTCTTCCCTCTTATATCATGGATTTGTGGTCCCATTGTTTAGGCCAATATAAGAAGATACATTATTTTATTATGTCAACTATCACTACATTGCAAAATATGGGGGAAAGGATATGAGGGATGTCACAAATATTTAGCTAAAGGTTGAATGGTTGTAGTTCCATATGGGTCATGGCTCCATGCTATAAATACAAACTAGCTTATCCTCCAACCAAGGGATAAGCAAGGTATGTGTGACTTACTAAATATGGACCCTATATATGTTAACGAGGATATCTTAAGCTTCAGTGTCAACCCCAAATTGTGAGTAACTGAAAGTAAACTCCTCGTCACTTAATGAAGGTTGGAGAGGAGATATAGGAGTAGAGAATTAGAGTATGTTCTAGGTATTTTTGCCACCAAAATGGCCTAGATATTATATTTCATTGGTATTAATATGATTATCCCTCCATTTACACCTGTAGTAATATCCCTTAAGGAGCTTGAAAATAAGGGCTCCCAACCAAAAAATTGGTGTTTGGGCACTAAATTTTGTTAGAGGATTAAAGCCTATTTTGGATTCAAAACTTAGAAAAAACATGTTTGGAACCGCCTTTTTTGGAAATGTCATAAAAAATAAAGGTGGTGATGTGAGAACGAGACATTCTCATGAAAAAAACTAGTGTGACTAGCTTGAATAAAACTATCACATAGAAGCATGACTAGCTTGAATAAAACTATGTGATGAGAGGGGAACTATGCAACAAAGAGAAAAAGCATATATATGAAATAGAAATGAGGAGAATTTTTTTGTATAGGCTGAAATAATAACAAGAATATGTTTTCATTCTTGTTTGTAGTGAATGAAATGGAGATATGAAGAAGAGTTGCAGAGAAAGTGACAAAATGTGATTTGAATATTGAGATCAAATCTAGGCAGAGAAGAATAGTTAAAAAAAAAGTGACCAAAGAAGATATGAATGATTAGAACATTTTTGTGCTAATGACGAAGATATTTAGTGCCTAGATTCTTACTACAAAATAAGGTTAATTTAATCGTGTATGGGATCTATGTAGAAGTGATTAAGTTCAAATATGAAAAAAAATAGTAAGGAAATAGAGTCTAAAATAGATATAAAAAATAGTTAAATGATAAATCAAAGCTATAAGTTCTATTTGTATGTTTGTATTAAAAATATTTTTTATTTGGGTTTGGAAACGAATGAAAAAGGGATATGACTGGTTGGAGTAGGTTGGTTCCTGTAATGACAAGGGGGTTGATGCCCATAAATAGTGGGATTTTGTGTTTCCAACAAGTGGTTTCTTGTAGCTAAAAGGGGTTTATAGCTTCTTGTAGGTTGTTTCCTACATAATTTGATATAGTTTTAAGTTGGTGCTTGGATTTACATCATAACTAAAGGAAATTTGGGGTCTTCTCCCATATAGGTTTCTAGGTAAATTTCTTGTGTTCAATATTTGATCTAAATTGTGCATCATTATGTGAGAAAATGTGTTTGAATGGTTAAATAATTCTAAACAATAATTTAATATTCATTGACACCCCGCTCTTAGTATTATCCTGATTCCCAACGATTAGTATCAAAGTAGGTTCGTTTAGGGATGAATTAATAGCTCAAAGGTAGACATCAAGGAAATTAATGGCTAGGCGTGATTAATTCATCTCACATAGAGCACCTATATTTCACGGGATGAACTATTTATTATATAAGGTAACGATGGTAGCTTATTTATTCAATTTGACTTGGATATCTAGTAATTTGTACTGAATCGAGAGAATAATGACAAGTATAATACATAATCTATGAAGTAAATCTTGAGAGCACTATATAATTCATATTTTTATAAGGTAATTCGACGTCAGACTCGAAAATAATTTCTATTATTATGTATATATTTAATAATTTATTTATATAATATAATATATATATTTAATGTATAATCTGTGTTGTGTGTGTGTGTGTGTGTGTGTTGTGTGTTGTGTGTGTTGTGGAAGCAGCTCAAGGATTTAAATAATACAAAATTTCATGACTACCCAAGTGAAGACTCAAATAGGAACAAAGATCAAATTGAAAGGAGCCTGCAAAAGAGATAAAAAAAAATATGATAAAACTACTTAATGATTTAAATGTGGATAAATATGTCATAATACTTCTAACTATTCAAATATATTGACCAAAAGTAATGAATAAGAAGAAAAATTGAAATCCAGAAGTAAGCTACTATTTTGCTGTAATTGTAGTAGACTAGGTTATCTTTCTTCAATATTTTTATATGTAATTTTAGAAAATAGTTATTGTAAAGAAGAACATGAGGATGAGAGAAAAAATTATGATATCAATAGAAAAAGTATCTACTCATTAGAGGATAATTTCATAGTAGAGGAAAAAGAAATATATACTTCTAGTAGTGATGAAGAAGGACCTCTACCCATGACTATAGAATATGAGAATCCATATCTAAAATTAGAGTTACCCAAGGTAAATGAAAATAAATATCTGAATTCAATTAAAGAATCCATCATCTCTTTGAAAACCCATCTTCAAGGGGAAAAGAGGAAAGAGGGAATCCTTGCAAATCAAGTAATAGAATAGAAGAAGAATTTTGAAATAGTAGAAGTAGAGGTTATATCTCTAAGAAAATACCTAGATAAAACCAAGGCTAAGATGGATTTGAACATCATTGTTACTAGAGGATATGAAACACTAGAAAACTTCAACAACATGTGAATATTTTCAACAACTAAAGCAAGTTTGGCTAACTTATAAACAACCCCATGAGATCTTGAAAGGTGAATCAAGCCTGGTGTCCCCAAAAGAAGAACAACCCATAGGATATGAAAATAAACTCAAAGGAAGATATAAAAAATTAAAGGAAGGATTTGTAAAAAAGAATCCGAAAAGAATTTATCTCACCATCGCCAGAAATTGTAGTCAAGGATGGTTGAAGAATCAAGAAGACATGTAGAAAAAGTTCAGTAGAACCACTTTTCTTCTTAGGTTTTTTTCTCCCAAGTACCAAAATCTATTCAATAGATATTATCTTTCTTGTAATAATTCTTATCAAAATAATTGTAACTATAGAGCTTAAGTTAAAAATCATCACATTATAAATAGAAGTAAAATTTAGTATCAAATCCCAAGGAGTCGAGATATCAAATCTACAAATTAACAAAGGAATAACAGTAGAAGTAATGATTCTTTCTCTTCTTTTATTAATCACAGTTAATGTTATAATTATAAGAACCATGGGAAAACCATTATTGATTTTAGAATTGGTAAGTGTTTGTGCTGATGATGCATTTGTTCGTGAATTTGCTAGTTGTAGTTAGTGATGGTTGGCATTGATGTCAACCTAGGCATGTATTGCACATGATTATGTTGCATGTGATTTTATCTTTGATATATGGTTTATATATTGTTACAAATGGATTTCTTGGTTTGTGTCACTGATTGTAGATGTTTTATTGTTGCAAATGATTTGGCTTGGTTTATGTTAGATAATTTCGAGCTAAGTTATTTTCAGTTTTGTTTGATCATTTTCTCTGGTTTCCTTATGCACCTTGCATATTTCATGATTAAAGTACTACCATGGTACAAGTATTATTGGTATTATCATTAGCATGGTATTGGTATGTGTGTGGAGTAGGTTGGCATGTGATATTAACTTGGTGCAGATAGTCTTGGTATTGAGATAACCATGGTATTTTCCCATAGTATTGTTTTGGACATTACCATGGTATAGGAGTTCGTGGTATTGGCATAACCATAGTATTCACATATGGTATTGACTTGGATATTACAATTGTACAAGGTTCCACGGTATTGTCATAACCATGGCATTTAACCATCGTATTACCTTGGAAATTACCATGGTACAAGTGTCTGTGATATTGGCATAACCATGGTATTCAACTGTGGTATTGATTTGGAGATTACCATGGTACAAGTTTCCTAGGTATTGACATAACCATGGTATTTTCTCATGGTATTGGTTTGGAGATAATTGAGGATATTTGGCATATACTAAAAAAAGAGTATTAAGTTGTTTTTCTCTTTTGGTGATGGTTTAATTTGTAAGGAAGAGTGTGTGTGAGAGAAGAATATTGTGTGCAGAATGTGTAGGGAATTTTGTAGAAAATATACAACAATCTACAACAGTAATAGATGGCAGCAAAAGTGTGATTCAACCAGAATTTTCCTGCAAAAGTATGGTGATGGAGTAAGGAATCATTATAGATGATTTCCTATGTGATTTCTCATTATGTTTTCATCAGATTATATTTGGTTTATGCAAAATGTACTATTGATGGGGTTTTGGAAGTGACTGAGTGAGGTGTTGTAGAATTTTTTTTCCAAAGAAAAAAATCAGTAACCTTTTATTAAAAATATAATGAAAAGTTACACTTTCAAATGTAGCTGCCATAAGGGCACTAGTGCTGACGCACCCAGACACAACATTAGAAGACTAACGCGAACAGAGAGAAAGAGAAAAGAAGGGAGAGAGAAGGAAAAAAGGGAGAAAAAGGCCCTGGCAATGAGCAAGACTCATGCTTCAAGTTCTTCGCCCCTTTTTCTTTTCGACCTTGTGCCACTCACCCAGAGTGGGCTTGGTCGAAAGAATGAATAACTGTGATGTATCGTTCAGTTGCCCTGATTCTTTGTCTGAGTTTGATGTATCTAAATGGTGTTGCCGTTTGTTGCCTCCTGAGCTCTGATCCACGCTTGTCATCTCTGTTTTGTCATTCTGGGTCTCTACCTGATTTGTATGTGGCTGTGGATCCTTGTTAGCTGCTGTATTTTCCTTCTGGTTTTCTGTTTCAACTTCCTCTATGGTGGTATCATCTTCTTCTGCCTCTGTTTCTTCCTCTTCTGTTACCGAAGGGGAATTCTTTCGTGCTATTCTCCTCTTTAAGACTTCATCTAAATTTTGCCATCCTCTGGGCTTCCTTTGTTGTGGCTTGCTCTTGCTGGGACATGCTTTGAGCAAATGACCTGTTTGTTGACATCCCCTGCACCTGAATGCTGTATTCTCGTAGTCCAAAGGTTGTTTCCACTGAATATTGTTAAAGTTCAGGAAAATGCTCTCAGGTAGTCCTTGGCTGAGATCTACCTCCACGCATATCCTAGCAAAAGTAAAAATTCCTTTTAAGTGTCTATCTGTATCAATTTTTAACATTTTTCCAAGGGTATTCCCTATAGCTGATAAGGTCTTGAAGTGCCAAAAGTGTAATGGTAGGTTATGCAACCTTACCCATACTGGCATCCTTGATACCACCGTGGTATTTGCGTCAAAATCTGGAAACCATGGGGTGACAAATAAACCCGCACTGCCCCAGAACCATGGTCCTTCATTGAGAATTTTTTCCTTTCCTTCGACTTCATGGAATATTACTATGAAGAAGCCCTTCGAGCAGACGTGGATCTGGCATTTTTTTGTCCAGATCATGTGGATCCACTGATACAGGGCCTCAATTTTGGGCCAGAAACCGTTAAATCTACAAATAACAGCTTTTTTTTCCAGATCTGAAAAAATGCATTGTACCTCTGGAAAATCCAGCGAGATGGAGGGGCTTTCTGGTATTTGATCCACGATATACTACCCCGGCGATGTATTTACTACTGCAGGTTCTTTCCCCTTTGGAGGAGCTTTCCCTTTGGCTGCATCACGATATTTGCTTGTAGATTTTGATGAAGAACCCTTTGTCCCACCTCGCAAACGATGGTTGAGGGTGATTGTTGAGTCCTGGGCTACCCTGTAATGCTAGAGTGAGAGATGTTCCTGCATACAAACCCTAGAAAATATTAAGATTTGAAAGGCAACTGGGATACCCAGTTTGTCTTGGATTTTTTCTTTGAGCTCCAGAACCCTCATGCTTCCCCAGATCTGTAGGCATAAATGCCTGCCTTCTGTTGTTCTGAGGAAAACATGATGCACTGCATCGAGGAAGGGGTCTTCAAAGCACTGCGAAACCAGATCACAGCTCCTTCCCCTTTCTGGATCCACAGCTTTTTCGTTCAAAATTTGCCCCGGGGCTGTCGATCGAGCCCACAGCGAACCAAAATGGAGCAGCGGATCTGGAATACTCCGCACACCACCATGGACACAGTCAGGTATTCCTAGACTGAGGAATGCATTCTCGGGTGTTTGCAAGTGTGATCTGTCAAAAATCAATGGTGAGGGGGTCTGTGGTTTGATTCGGTGGGATCCTTCTCCGCAGCAGGTCCGATCCAGGGCCCAAGGGGAGCGTCGAGGACGTAAAAACCAGTGATCAACCGTTCGAACCCTCTGTCATAACTCTGCCACAAAAGAAAGGGCACCCAGATCTGTGGAATGAAGTTGACATAAAACCCAGAAAACGCCACCACACTTCCCCCAAGAAATATGGTAACGCCCTTGCCATTGGAAGACGACCCTGGGCACGCTTGACGGCACCACAGCCAGCCAAAAACTGGAGGAGATCTACCGGATCCGAGCGGCAAAGAATCGCTGGGACTGCACCGCTTCCAAGAGGGAAAGATACACCCCGGCTCTCGTTTTCTATGTATCCAAACAAAAAAGCCCTTACCTTTCAACGGATCAGCTTCTCGCCAGATGAAAACTTTCGTGTGGGAGGAAACTTCCAACTGGGCCCTGATCAGACCACAGGTTTGCATGATTTTTAGAACTATGTCGGCGCAATATGGGCGATCTGTAACCCTAGATCCAAGAACGAAACCCGCCGTGCCTGCTCTCGACTTTACCATTTTTCGCTCTCACTGAGGTGTTGTAGAATTGTTCAAGGTGATTGTTGTATTTTTTTTAGCCTATATTTCTAGAGGTTGTTTTTTATTCTAGTTGAGAAGTTTAGATTGACTCCAGTATTAAAATAAATGAAATGAGTGTCACATAGAAGAGTGGAGTGGGTTATTTGAAAAATTTAGCACATAGAACATATTTCTTCATGAGTCAAATTAGAGTTAGGTGAGGCTCATTGGTCGTTGTGGCTTCCAACAGATGAGGTACGTAGAGTCGTGAGATGAGGATAAGATTTCTTCATGATTCCAATCAAAGTTGGGAGAGGATCATTGGTCATGGTGGCTTCCAGCAAATGGATGCATGTAGAGTTGTCAGATGAATATCATACCTCTTAGTGATAGTAGCCATATATATTTTTTGGGTCAAATTTCTTGAAGAATAATAAATTTATTAAGCAGTGCAGGAATACCAGTGGGTGGTTTTTTCCCTAGAGATCGTTTTCCACCAAAAATATCTTATGTCCTCTTGTGCATGTTTATTTGGTTTATTTTATGGTTCACATGTGATGATCCTAGTGTATTTGTAAATTCAAATTTATTATTTTCTTATTTGTTTATTGTATTATGTGATCTGATATTCTAATGGGTTAGTGTATGTGTGTGTGAATAAGTAATTGGAATGTAATTGAAAATATTTATAGTTCCTATCCCTACTGGTTCACTCCCCTATCAATAGTGAGCCCATTTCCGTCAATTGGTATCAGATTTGAAGCCTTTGTTGCAACTTAATTGTTGGAAGGTATATTTGGGCAACTCATGGGTTATTAAGATTATCCACAACTCAATGCCTCAAATTTTCAAGCATTGAGAGAGAAGGTGAAAATCAAAATGTATGCTGAAGGATCTGAAGGATGTGAGGTTTAGAGAGTGGTGATATATGGATATGATGATTAAAAAAAAAAAATCAAGCTCAGTTATTGGATGCACAAGCCAGATGTGTAATGTATGATAATCTTCATTATTGGGACACTAAGAAAACATAATATCTCAATACTTCTAGAGATTTGGGATAAGTTGCATGCACTACATGGAATAGATATCTGGAGGAATAATGAAGAAAAGGACAAATAAGTTGCATACAAAACATAACTTAGCGCAACACTAGAAAAAAATAGAGATTTGAAAAATCTTCTCCAAATTCTTGAAGAAAGAGAGTATAATTTCAAGAAAGAAAATGAAGATCTAAAAACCAAATTTGAGGAAGAAAAAAGAAATGAATTAGAGATAGGATGTTACCTCAAATAACATATTAGCATTTATGAAAAACTAAAGATTAAGGTGGTTTCAAAAAAAGAAGATCAATTGGCCCCTTTTTGATGTGAATTAGAAAAATCCAACAATCATTTATCTCAATATCTAAAGTTGGAAAAAAGCACCAAGATTTTGGATGAGGTTCTTATCAGTCAAAGATCTCCTCTTATCAAAACTAGGTTGGGTTTTCAAGGAGAATCATGCTTTATGAATGAAAAGGAGAAAGTAAAGGAAAACCACATTGTAGAAAATCATAAGTCGATAGTTAATAAAGTCAAGCGAAGGATAAGGAAGAAACATCAACAATGACATGAAAATGACAACTACTACACGCAACACTTTAGAAGAGAAAGGAAGCAACCAATATTTTATGGTCCTGTTGCAGTGGCTACAACCACCCTCCAAAAATTTTCCTTTGGTTTGTTTTGGTGCCTCCCTCCTCAAAATCTTAACAACATGTCTTGCACTACTCACGTACTTGTGTTTTTATTTGAAATTATATTTCACTTTGCAGCTTGTGCTCGCTAACTTTTTCTGTTGACCAACCACAAGTTGACCCCATGACTTGGTTTACATCTGGTTCTTGCGCTGTCTTGACAAACTGTGAAATCCTAGAGTGAAACTAGCTTTTCTATCAAGAATTGCACAGAGAAGCCTGACAATCAGCCCTACTCTCCAGAAATGAACAGAGCAGTCCAGAAGATATCTTTGCTTAGAGAAATTATGCAGAACATACCAACACTAGGCTTCAGCTTAGAAATTGCATAGACCCAACTGACGGCTTGTCTTCAGCTGGGAAATTGAGGCAGCCAAAGCCACTCAACCAGGAATTGCACAAAAGCATTCCTAAGGTTTTTGTCTGATGCGAGTGCTGACAAGTTACTCGGTTCCCTCTAGAACTGCGCAATCTTCCCATGCATGCATGGCAACCCTCTCCTGAAAAAGAAAAATGCATTCCTAAAAATAAGGATCTATTTTTAGCACTAGGAATTACTTGTAAGTTGATTTTACAAACTTCTCGCCAAGTGTCTCTTTTTCCTAAATTTGTGGCATGCACATCATAAACCCTAAATCTACCAAATCTATTTAAATGATGCCCCGGATCTCATTTTAAAGATTCAATCTTGTAGCTTTGGAATTTACAAGGCATTTAGAAACCTTCCACACAGTCGGCACATCTTTTCCAAGTAAGTTTTTATTTTCATGTCTTTTGTTCTTTTATGTTGCGTTTATTTCCTTGGCTTCTGTCAATGATATTTTGCATGTTTTATTGAATGATACAGGAGTTTTAGTTTGTTTTCACTTGTAGAAGTGTTGTTTCAAGTTTTTCATTGTCTTTCTTAAGCATCACATGCATAACACTATTTTTTCACTAACAGTCATCGTTGCAGCTACCCTTTCCACTAGATTCATTGTTCTTCCATTTCACTGATTCCTGCATTGGTTTTCATTGCATGCATGATCATTCAATCATGTCTACACCATCCTTTTCTTACACTTTAGGATCTACTTCTTTTCATGTTTCCCTTGGGAAGATCTAGGCTACCTTAACTAAGATCTTGCTTTCCCCAGCATGCTTCTTGCATTCATGGAAAATTCTAGGGACTAATATTCACACGTGGGATAATTTTCCATGATTTTTCCAAAAAAAAGGATTCACCAATTTCCATTTTTTATAAATATGATTTGCCCAATTTTTACAATATAAAATTATTTTCCCTTAAAATATCACCAACATTATATAGAGGGTGTATATAAAATTATTATAAATTTGACATCTTACAAATACATAAATAAACATTTTATAGTTTTCATATTGGGGATTAGTGAGCTTCGCCAATGTTTTTAAACTTCAAGGTAATTTTTCATCGTTAAAATTTTCCCTACTCGCATTCCCGAGCTCGAGGCTCTACCTTGGCTTTAGAGATTGTGAAGAGGCTTCCTACCATTGGTCTCAAGTTGTGCTCTACGCAGTTCTGGGATTCAATGCCCATTCTTGCCCACTTATATTGTGCAATGAACAACCCTAGCCAACAGTCAAGCCAGACTGAATTGTGCATTGCACAGTTTCAGTCAGCAGTATAGCTCACTAGTAGCTGGGACTCCACAATGCATAGTTCCAATGGAAATTCTCTCAACCATGAGACTCAGTATTGTGCAATCTTACCCAATAGTCACCCAGATTGCTTCATGATCGATCCTTGAAGTGCATTTTATTTTTTAATTGACACTTGATTGCTATGAGTGTCTACTCTATCTCTAGATACATCAGTTATTGATAAGTCTCTCAAGAGTACATGCATCATGGTTTCTAAGGGAGTTGCATAAAAGGAAATTGTAGGGAGCAACACTCGAGACCTGGTTGAATAGGTGCCGATAAAATTTTCATAGAAAAGGACATGAATATCACATGGAAAGAGATAAAGGAAATATTTTTAGGCACTTTCAAAGAAGATCTAGAAGATCATAAAGTCTATGTCAACATTCATAAGTCAGGCTTGTACATGGTTTCATGCAAGTACCCCGCCTTCCTGTGCATGAACATCATTCACTTGGTTCTCTCACATACCAATCCCGAGATGATGACATTGAGCAAAATTAGTGGGACAAAACTTGCCACATTCAAGATGGAAAAATACCATCATATGTATCACTTGTCGCAACTGATGAACTACATGGATGCATTGTTCTTCACACCCAACAACAATGTGAACTCAATAGATATATTCAAACGTTGGGTAAAAGATCCATCAAAGTTCAAGATAACACCCAACCAGGTCTACAAGATGAAGTCACTATGGAGGGCTTACCAACTCCTAGTCATATTTGCATGTTTCTTGTATGGCCAAGAGACCATGGAGACCTTCCCACAAAATTGGGTTGTTATGTTAGATCAGTTGGAAATTAAAGGAGGGCCTTTCAACTCCTCGTACATGTTGGCTCTTCAGCTGAAAATGTATGTGTCAAATGCCCGAAATCCACCTAAGGATGGACAAGCAATATTTTATATTTCCACATACTTGCCTTATGCAATCTATGCCCAACAATGGTTCCCTAGCATGGGTTGGATATTGACACCATTAGAGGAAGTTGTGAATGTTTATTGCAAGTTTCTCTCTAAGTTAAACTACCAAGAAGTTATGACAAGGCTATCTAACCACTTCATCGCCCTACTGCATAAGATGATATTTGAATAGGACCCACCTTGCATGTCCAAGGAAGCGATGCATGCATTGCTCAATATTTTATATTGGTATGCCTCACCCAGTGGCACCTTCATCAAAATATTTGGCACAGAGAAGCCTATGGATGAGCTATTAAGGTTCGCCACAGACAATTTGGTCATTGAAGAGGTTGCATACCACATCTCCACATAGTTGTTAATAGCACTGCATAGGAGGATGAAGGCACCATGGTCTAATTTTCCTTTTTGGATTGAGTTGTATGAGATTCATACCTTGAAATATGCAGATGTTGAGACCAAAGAATTAAAGAAGTTTGGGTTCCACACCTAGAGCTTCAATTCATATGATCCTCACTACATATGTAAGAACCACTGTGTCAAGGTGTAATTCCCATGTGTCCACGGGGCATGTCATCAGCTAGAGGAAGATCCTTGGAGGTATTGATATAATTCAATAGGTTCAACCAATCGGTCAACATGGTTGTAGAATGGAAAGCAACAATACAGGTAGCAGCACCATAGGAATCAACAACAATAGCAATACTGAACAACAAAATGGTGCAATAAAAAGGCAAGAGGAAGATTGTCAAGAGCACAAAGGCTAAGAAAATCTATAAGTTCAAATAAGATCCACTTGTTGAAAGAGTAGCTTTAGAGATAGAAGAAAAGAGATGACAACACAACAAGAGAGTAGCGCAGAGAAAGAGGGAGAAGAAAATATTGGAAGAGACGGAAAGGAGATTACAAGAGACAAAGAAGAAATTGAAAGAAGAACACGGGCTTAGGAGGAGGGAGAAGGAAGAAAGGATGAAATAGGAACATGAAGAAGGAAAACGCACACTGACAGAGAAAACGACGTAGATATAGGTTAAGATGGTAGAGAAGCTAGTAGATTATGAATAGGGTGAGTAGGTGTAGGATCGAGAGCTTGTTCAGTAGGTTGAGTAGTTGGTTGAGGCAACAAACATGGAGACATAATAAGAGCTAGAGGACCAAGACATCGAGCTCATGCCAAGGGCATCTAAGATGTTACCATAGTCTATGCAACATATAGAATCACAATCAATCTCGAGTGAGCAAGGAGAATTTATTCTTCTTAATGTTGATTCGGAGATGGATGTGTACAATATAGCATTTGACAAGACATAGTGGAGGATTGTACATGCACGAACAAAGTAGCTCCCAGATGATCATACATAACCTGTGCAAACAGAAAAAAGGATGATTGTAGCAGCTATTAGAAAACATCTAGTTTCCATGGCGAAGGTTTCTAAGGCTTATGCAAAAGCCACCAGTTCAACGATCAAGTTCTTCATAACAGAGAATGATCAAATAGTGAAGGACTTAAAAGAGGCCAGGAAGAGAATAGAGTAGTCTACATGATCCACCATGACAGAGATGCAAAAATCAACAGTGGCATAGATATCAACTTTGGAGGCCACCATGCGGACAATGTATAAAAGATTTGTCACCATGTATAAAGCAATTTTCTATTTATACGTTTTTTAGCAGCAATGCGCACAAATGACCCAAACACTCAAAGACATTCACACTGCTATTGCACACATGCAAGAATGGACAATGAGGTACAAGGGAGCCTCGCTTTACATGCACAAGAAGATGAAGCCATAGGCTAAGCTAGACAAAGCATGGATTGAGATGCAGATCTGGACTTATGATCAACTCCCTCTGCTCATCACTAACATTAAAGCTTCCTATGCATGGTGGTTCACAAGTTTGGATGTCATAGTGCAAGCGCAAAATATCCCTTCCATCAGAACATTCACCCAGGCCATGATGAAGAGCCAAGTCATGCTGGATGATGACAGGAATAGAGGGAAGTTGATGTGCATATACCCTAGTGATGACTTGTAGTTAAGCATAAAGAACATGCAAATGTACATCAGTGGTCCAGCACACTCAAGAAAATACCACCCATGCTTTAGAATGAGCTAGACAAAGGTTTTAGAACCATATACCTAGAAGCCATGGAGGCAAGGGTCCACTTTGAAAATGATTCCATCAAACAATATGGGGACACAGTAGAACAGTACCAAGCTTGGTATAAGTTTGTCGCCGAATATCACCGTGAGGAGGTTACCATGTTGTTCTTTCCCCAAGACCCTGAGTGATGTTGTTTGTCTTATCAGGCTGACTCAAGAATTTTTTTGTCCCACATGAGTATATGTGGAAATTGTATTATTGTAAACATATTGTAAGTGAAATTCCAAGTGTCAATAGTGGACTGTGAAAAGTCAATGTTGTAATGTGAAGATTCATGAGGGTAGTCAAGGAGTCAAAGGGGAATTTCAAGGGTTACCCCGCCCTTTGTTATGTATAGAACCTCATAACTCATAGTAAAGGCTTTTGGGAGAAAATATTTTGGCTAGCAATTGCTTAGAGAAGGCTTTAAGTGTATTGTGACGAGCCTTGGCTTCTCCATAGAGCATAATGAGTACATCTCTTTCGACGAGTAGGCAGTGTCTATTGTAATGTTCCACTATTGGGGCTAGTGGTTGTCAATGGTTTACGTATGGATGGAACATTCATGTTATATATATATACATAATAGAGCCAACATGCTTTCATGCATAAGTTTTTATTGTAGTTTGACTATTCGAGTTGCTTTAGCAATGTGTGTTATTTTACTTACGTATTCGTATTTGAACTATTTTTATATGATTGTATGAATCTTGTCGAAGACATGTTGTTGGTTAAACCCGTCACTTTGTATTATGGACTATTCTTCTTTCCAACTTGTGATGTCATTCATCTCATGTGTTCCTTTCAAGCTGCATACTATTATAGGATTCTAAGGGATACACTTCCTTTTCCCTTTCGTGTGTTAGAACCCGTATGCATCTCACTTGACTCTTTGAAAGGTCAAACACTTTCTTCCAACAAAGATATCACACTTTCCTCTACGCACTACACATTGTTGGCACTCCCACTCCAAACAGTCTGATGTTTAGTTGGGAATTATTAATGGGGAGATCCCCTAACATGTTGGTGGGTCCATCACAGTCAACATTTTTGGCACTAGGAGAGCCAGATGACAAGTTGAGTCCTCAAAGTTTGTTTTGAATCTCTGCACATTCTTCATGACTTACATTACTATTAATCCTTCAAAATGTATGTCTCATGGATGTAATTTTGAAGTGTCAGAGGATCTCCCTAATGACTTGTCACGTAACACATATGATGGTGAAGGTGAAGCAACTTTTCATAGTCATGGAGTTTCCTTCATGGGCTTTTGTGAAAGGAATGAAATCCATGAGGATCACATTTCCTGCTCTTTGTTCACATTCATGTTTGGAGGGCACACACTACAATGGTGTGTCACCTTACCTGCAACATCCATTCACTCTTATGATCAGATGATCAGAGAGTTAGCACATGGTTTCTATTATTGCGACCATAAATAAGTCAATAAAAAAACTATAGAATTAAGGAAAACACCTGACAAATACCTTTTCCAATTTTGGAAACGCTTCCAAAATCTCACTTTTCAAATCCCATGAGATGAAATTGATTGGAAATTTCTTCATGAAATATTTCAGTCTCTTCTTCACATATCTAAAAATATGCATGTGTTAGAATCATTCAAACCCCTCCCAGCATACCTCAATGTTAGAGATGCTAAACCCAAGATGGAAAAGGTTGTTGTCACAAGTGACCCTTTGTCGTCTTATCATCAAACAACTCTAGCTCTGCAATGTGAGGTGGGAGAAGTTGTGAACCCATCTGTTGAACTGTTAAGTCCTCCCACCCTACCTTCTTTGGATATCTATGTAGATTTGTCTTGCAATCCTTTTGGTTGTCATGTGAACTTTATTTATCAACCTTCTTTCGCTCGTTCTATTTATCCTCCAGATTGTATTGTGTTGTGTTCTCACATTCGAGAATCCACATTTGTTGTTCATGAGGATCAAGTTGTCGAAAAAGTTGGTGTTGAGAAGGAAACCTATCTCATCTTTTATGATGCGTATGTGTGGTAATCTGAAGAAGAACATGCGGTGAAGATGAACTCCTTCTATCTTCACCCCCTCTGCTATTTCCTGACATCTTAGGTGATTCTTCCATTTCCTATTTGTCTTGTGAGAATCCATCCCCAAATGTTTTTACTTTCAATTATTCACAAAACAAAAAAGATGTCAGTTTATCATTTGATTGTGGAGAGGACACATATTTCTTTTTGAATCTGTGCAGTCCATCATCGTTTCCTTCTCAAAACTCAGAGCATGAAAATTCTTGTCTCTCATCAACCACTCTGTATGATTTGTTAGATCATGAGGATGTCGATGAACATATCAAATTTTCTGATCGTGGCTATCGTGATCTCTTTACCCCTTCATTCTATCACGATGTTGATTTATTCATTGTTAATCTTTCTAAGACACCAGTCTTTGATGATCTACCTTATAATGAAGTGGAAACCCCTCAAGCTGTCGAGGCACTTCTGCACAAGCTAATGGTTATGTCAGGTCCTCACTATCTTGAGGTTAGTTCCGCTTCTAATCATAAATCTCTTGAAACACTCGAGGCTGCTCATCACTCACTCATTTGCATTGAAAATCAAACCGATCCATATATTTCACATCCTCCACCACAATCACATGATCCCATTAGTCACCCATTGGAGGAATCATGCACAACAAGCACTCTTGTTAAGCAAAAGTTGTTTTCATTTTTCATGTTTTCGCATTTTTCACAGTCAAAAGAGTGCACACACTCATTGTTTGTGCATAGTGTGTTGCAACATCATGGTATGTCCATAGAATGTTTATTTTGTGATTTTACTCTTTTCTTTTCTGTGGACACATTCAAATTTCGAGCGTGTTGGTCTTCATTGTCTTATCTTTTTTGTGCACTAGTTCACGTGCTTATCTTTCTTGTCAACCATACCTTCACCAACATTGTCCAACCAATGCACTAGTGCCTACATTGGAAATATCACTTTACGTGAGTAGGCCCATGTACTATTTAGCGTAGGACTAGGAGTAGTGTTTTATTTCTTATTTTCTTTTCTTTCTTGTTTTCTTTGACTGCATTTTTTTTCTTTCATTTACTTCTTTCCTTTGCTTGTTTGTGTTTTTTCTGGTTATGCACCAATAGGATTAGTTTCACATGAAACCATGTTTGGCTATTGAGACAAGGAGAGTGAAGTACAAGAAGGCTTCTAAAACTATCAATAATTGGTTATCTATTGTCCCCTCTCTTTATGGAGAGCTTGTTGTCTTCAGTCAATGATACCCTGATGGAAAATATGTTATGTTCAAAGTGAGCCTTGGTGAAAACACAACGCTTGTACTTTTAACTAGTACCAACTACTCTTATTGGTTTTTCTATATTTAGTTAACCCTTGTCAGCTTAGTCAAGTAGAGCAAGGTGAGGGGGAAAGAATTAACAAGTATATCAGAGGTATATATAACATACTTCTCTAAACGAACAACCTCTTCTACTCTTAATAAGATGGGATCCCTCTTCGGCTTCATGAATAAATAAGTGAATATGCAGAGTTCTCTAAAAAAGAAAAAAAAAATGAAAAATAAATAAAGGTGAAAAAAGCGAAAGGCTTCTTGTGCAGAGATTTGATGCAAGTAACTATGTCAGGGTATTGACTAGGCCCACTGGCAACAGAGTGATTAATGTGTTCTTGTGTGACTCTGTCAGGGTACTTTCCAAGCCTGCTAGTAACGAAGAAACACCAGAGATGAAAATAAAACTCTGATAGTTATATTACATGTGATCAATACACACCTCATCCCCAATCGAAACAAATCAGTTGATGTGGCTTGGTATGCGTGTTGATCAATCAAGAGAATGGCACGCACTACATATTTCACTCAATCTAGTAAGGAAGCCATGATAATTGAATAATCAAACAATACTACCAGAGGAGTCATATCCGTTTTCACAAAACAAGGTTGGTATAGAGAGCTAGAGTTCTACCAGTGTGTTGCCAATGTTGTAGTGGCTATGACCACCCGCCAAAAATTTTCCTTCACTTCATTTTGGAGCCTCCCTCATAAAAATATTAGCAACATGTCTTGCATAGCTCAGATACTTTTTTTATTTGAGGTTATCTTTCACTTTGCATCTTGTTGTCACTAACTTATTTTGTTGACCAACCACAAGCTGAGCCTGTAACTTGGTTCACATCTAGTTCTTGTGTTGCCTTGGAAAACTTCACAATCCTAGAGGGAAACCAGCCATTCTCTCAAGAATTGTGCATATTAGCCTGGTAGCTAGCCTTGCTCTCCCGAAATGCGCAAAGAAATCCAAGAAACAACATTGCTCATAGAAATTGTGCAGAACATCCTGACACTAGGCTTTGGCTCAGGAATTGTACAAACTTAGTTGGAAGCTTGTCTTCAACTAGGAAATTGTATAGAGCATGAGAGGCAGTGAGAGCCACTTAGCCTAGGAATTGTGCAAAGTCATTCCTCATGTCATTTTCTGACGCAGTTGTGTTACACAGCATTTTGTCACTATCCTTGTACTCTTTGTTCCTTGATCCTGGAGGACCTCTATAGTGAACCCCCCATGCTTTACATTCATGAAGAAACTCCAATTGTGTCCCTTTACATGAGCAAATCAATTCCCTTTTGCACCATTTCCCCTTAAACTTTTGTTTTTCCCAGTTTAGAAGACTGACGCTAATGACCTTTGTCTTCCCCATGCCAATGTGTAAAGATTAGCACTATCCCTCGCACTGACCGGTGTGACTGAGTTGTGCTCTAGTCAAACCGGTCTTGTTTTGGAAAGTTTTCTAAATTTTGAGCCAAAGCTTCCAGCTCTAGAAGCTTTGTAACATAATTCTGGTAAATGGTTTGGCCGGATGGGGTCGAGGATGTTAGTTTGGGCTCCTTTCCCCTATAATGATGGAACTACCTCAAGGGATAGGACCTTCTCCTATGAGAGGATAATCCATCTCCCATCCATATTTCCTATGTAAACCTCCCTTCCTCCCAAGTACAAGCTAGTTAGAGTGTTGATGTTGGTGTGCTTATACTATTTTGGTTTGGAGTAGACAGCAAGCTATTACTATTTGTAGCTATCTAGTTCTATGAGGGAGAAGTCTGATTTGGTTTGGAGTGAAGCCTAAACGGAAGAGCCTTCAAACTATTGTTGCTTGAGGCCATCATGGAATGCTAGCAAAAGTGTGTGGGAACCTCGTCTTGTCAAAGGAGGACTGCAATTTCAAGACAAATGGTTGTAATCTCTCTTTGATATTAATATATGCAACTATCGATTGATTTCCTACATGTTTTTTTATATTATACATTCATGGCTCAATGGTTCTTGACTTGTTACATAGGTTTAATTCCAATTTTTCTACATGTTTGCTGTTTGCTATTATTTACTTGTTTCAGGTGCTTGAAGAAAGAAGCGAGAGATAGCTAGAGTGGGCAAGCAAGGACATCATCAAATAGGACAAGTGAACTAAGAGGTAGACCCTCTTATTTGGTTCTAACGTAAGGAAATCTTCCATAGAATATATCTATTATGGCTAGACCCATAATCGGGCTAGAGGAATTTGTTCATATCTGCATTTATAATTTTACTTCACCACAAATTGGCGACTCCACTAGGGATCCCAATCCTTTTGTTTGTCTTGGATTTCATGATTTTGTGAGAACTTTTCTAGTTCCACTTTTTCCCTTTGGTTGTGTTTCTTTTCTCTTGCTTACTAGCCTGAGTCTAAAATTCATAGTAGCAAATCTGGTCCTTATTTCAAAAAAAAAAAAAAAAATTTCCTTGTATCCCTTGATCAGTGTGCTTAATTCGCTAACATTCACATTGACCAACGCGATTTGCTGAGGAGCAGTCACGCCGACTCGCCTCTGGTGCTTTTTGTCAGTTTGGCAGTCACGCTGATGCATGTAAGTGAATATTAGGGCTTCACCCCAATCTTGGCCAATGTCTTCTACTCTTGTAGTTTTTACCCATAAGCCTTTTGGACCATTTTCTCCCTGGTTAGAAAGCTACTTTTCATTTGGTTTTGTTTTCTTGTTGGCTTATCATCTTTCTCCTTGATTGATTGAGTCGTTGAGTGGCCAGCGACACTAGGGCATCTAGTTGGTCATCCATTCAGCTGTTTGCGAACTCAGTAAGCCAAGTTGTAGGTGTAATTACTCTTTTCATTTTGTTTCTTGGTCCTCTTATGACTTTGACCTCCTTTAAACATGTTTGGAAAGTTTTCGTTTGCTTGCCTAAACATTTATTTTCCAGCATAGATTACATTGTTGACCTTGTGATTGGTAAAGTCAGTGTTTCATTAGTTTGACTAAGCTTCTCTTTTCACATGTTCATTTGCTTGAAAAGCTTATAGTCTCAAGAACTTTTTCACTAAAAGATTGTATGCAAAAAGTTTGTTTCATTGTTTCATGAAAAAGTATGAAATTCTACTTTGTTGCATTATTATGTTACGATAACTTGCATCATTGAAAGACTAGAATTGTATCGGCATTTGAAAAAGGAAGAGAACTTGTTTTCTTTTGAAATGACTAATAGATAAGTGCTTATCTGGAAATTAGGAATTGGGACGCATTTTTCAATAGCTTATTTTTTGAAAAAGTAAGGTAGTGAAAGATCATTTCATTTTCAGTTGCTTGATTGTTTGCATTTAGTTGAGTAGCTTCTACCCTATCTAGTATAGGCATTTCAACGAATTGAAAGGTTCTTGTCTCATTTAGTTTCATTTAATGCTTTTTGAGTCGCATCGCTAAGACCTGAAAACTAATTCATAACTCAATATCAACTTTAAAATGAATTCAATTAACCTAAGGTGCATTTGACATTTTAGATCACATCTAGAAGGTCTAGGTTAGAGACGTGTTCTGCAATCTTTAAACCTAGCAACTCTCATTAGCTTCAGAATTAGACAACGCTAGTACATATTTGTGCTTTTCATACCGTTGATTATATATCAGGAGACCCCACTAGGCTGCAATCCTTTTATCCTTAGGAAGCCAAGTTCACCACCTTGCAAACATGATACACTGAACACAACATTTGGGGAGATTGCCTACTCATATTTCTTGGTTCGCCGGGAGGCATTATACAGTTCCTGGTAGCCTTGTAATATTTTTTTACCTAGATCATCCAGAGTAGTCATTTGATATTTTTGAGTCATTAAACTAAAAAATCATTTGAGCACTTGTCCTTTTCAGCTTGTTTCCAATAGAAAGCGATAGAGTCATCTTTGTTTCTTTCTCGACTCTTAAAACATGAAAGAGCACTAGTCTTTTATGCATCTTAATAATTGATTGCCCATGATCCAAAAACAACCTGTTTGTCTTTTCTAAGACCAAATCGTGAGTTTCCCTTAAAAGAACATTTTAAAGGCTTGAAGTTAATTGTTTTGTCGACTAAGATAAGGTCATCGTGGCTGCACTATCTGGTTTACCCAATTCCTCTTCCTCTCCTCTGTCTGAAAGATTCTCTAAGGAGCCATTTCCTTAGTTACCAAAGTCACTTAAGGACCAAGATGTTGAACTTGCAATTGTCCTGAGAATTCAACCCTTGTCATCTCGTCCTCTGCCTACTTTCGATACTTGGTCGTCTGCTGATCTTGGCCCGGAATCTCTAGACAATCCCATTCAAAGTTTAGAGAACTTGTCGACCATTGACGGTCAGCTTGGATTGGTTATTTACCCTCTGAACCCTTTGTTTGACCCTATTGTGACATCACTGGAACTTCCTTACAATCCGTATGACCAGCTGAGTTTTCCTTTGGAACTATCCCCTCATACTTGTTCAGCGATTCATCGTCGTTTGTTTTCAGACATGGAACCCGAAGGTGATGCTCCAGTCACATCTCCGATGAGTTTGAAGTTTCTACTCCACATTTTGTTGAGGGGGAAGAATTCCAATTGTAGTTTCCTCTTGAGGGTTTTCCTTTTTCAGAAGATATTCCGGCCAGGTTTCCACCCAACTATGTGTCTTTGGCGCAGTATATCTCAGGTACACGTAGTGCCTCATCACTTTACCATAATCTTGTATGGGCATCAGGCACCAAGACTACGTTTGGTCTATTCATTATGAACACGACTTCCCAACACGTTTTTACTTTAGTCCTAGTGCAACCCACCGTTCTGATTACCCTTGTATCATCAATCCAAGTTACTCGCGAGGCACAACCAACAGCTTCAAAGATTGTCTCTGTCAGTTCCTCCATCCAGCTAATTAGTGGCCAGGTTGTGCCACTGCCTAGGGGGCAGAACCTAAATGTTTCTATGGTGTCAGGTGCCACTAATGTGTGCGACTCACATGCTTGGTATAAACCAGCCTTCTTCTGGTATTATCTATAGCTTTGTTGATCCTACTGGATCAAGCAATGTCTAGTACCAATAGGTTCAGAATCTCATTAGTCCATCTGTATCGAGAAATGTTCCATATCAGCAGCCCTATGGGGCTCAGGTCCAATACCAAAATCCTTATATTCCATATGGTTCTCAAGGAATGGTTAATAAATCTTACACCCTCCAATCTGGGTAATACATCCAGCCTGGCTATGGCCAGATTCAGTTCGGTAATTTCCCAGGCACTGTTCAAGTACTCTTGCAACAACAAGGACAACCTCCACAATAACAAGGGTAGCCTTTATTACCGCAAGGGCAACCTTTTTTGCAACAAGGGCTCTCCACACAACAGCAAGGGCAAATGATCGTGCAGTAAGGTCAACTGCAACAACTACAAGGTGAACCCTTCCAACACTTGTAGCAGTCCGTGCAGTAGCAGATGCAATATGCTTTGCACAACTCTCAACACATGTCCTCGCATGGCCAACCTCTGCAACCCCAGGGACAAATTTTGCAACCGCAAGGTCAACCATTGCAACAACAAAACCAACCAAGGTAGCATCAACCCTTGTATACATATCAACAAGGTCAACCCTTGCGGGGGTAGGGTCAAGGTCAAGTCCTACAGCAGCAAGCTCAAAATCCTCATGTTCTAGGTCAATAGGTTCAGGATCTTGCCAACCAAGGGCATCAGGTATAGGATCCCTATGTGCAAGGGAAACAAGTGTATCGACCTTATGCCTAAGGACTACAAGTCCAAAACCCTCTTGTTCAAGGCCACCAAGTTCATCAGCTATATGTTCAAGGACAACAGGTCCCATATCCATATGTCCAAGGTTAAAAAGCTCAACAACCTTTTAACCCATATGTTGCTTATCAGCAACCTATGGCTGGACAGTTCCAAGGTATTCAAGGTCAAAATCCTCCCTATGGTCAAGGTAATCCACAATAGGGGCAGCCTCAGATGCCATATGGCCAGAATTGCCCACTGTGGGGCCAAAAGCCTTACCAGTAGGGATGGGCTCCTCCCTATGGGCCTGCTTAACGACCTCCCATGCCTTTTAACACCCAATTACCTTTCTTGGCTACACTCAAGTTGTCAGATGTATCTCACCTTACAAATGATTCTATCCTTCATTCGCCGTACTCGTCTCTGGTTCCATCCAAGATACCAAGTGGTTTCCCAAAGTTCAATGGGAAAGCTAAAGAAGGTCCTGAGGCCCATGTGATGACATATCTCTACTGCTCATCGAACTTGTATGTAGATGATTCCATTTGTCTCTGTATTTTCCATCAAACCCTCATGGGTGGTACAATGAAGTGGTACATTGAGCTACCTCGAAGTACTTACCATGACATTAACTCTTTAGCCATGGCTTTCCTCATGCATTTTCAGCTACCGGTTCACTATGAAACTGGCACCTATTTGTTCACATCACTTAACCAAGATACTGCGACACACATCTCTGATCATATCCATGAATGGATATGTAGACATCACCTAATCAAATCCGAGATTTTTGATCAGTTGCTCACTGAATGGTTTACCAAACATTCATAGCCCCAATTTCTCATGATATAGCTATGGGTGGTTGTGTCACTGAAGAGCAGACTATTGCTCATGCCCAGTACTTGGATCTAGTTTACTTTCACTCTGGCACTTTGTACTAGTTATTACCTAATGCTCCGTGGCCATCATCCGATCCTGCAACATCAAATTTGCCAGTTGTTCCTCTCGTCGATGGAGTTATTGGTTCAATATCCGAGACCCCTACTAAAAATTCTTCTAAACAGAGGTTGGTCTCAAATATTGTTCCAAATAGTTCATCTTAGAATCAACCTAGCCCTAGTGAAAACTTAGAGGTCCCTGTTGTCCAGTATACCGTAGTGGACAGGGTCACTACAGTATCCCTTCCTCATTTGTGAGGAAGATCACTACACTAAGGATTATCCCTGATGATTCAAAGTTTATCACCTACTCAAAGGGACCCCCACTATCCTCAAAGAGTCGTTTTCATCTCAGCAAACCCAAATGGTAGACCAACCCCAATATGCTTCCTCCAGATCTCAAGTGTTCATGATGAGTATGCCTATTAATGTGGCTACTAGCTTGAAAGACTATCAAACTCCTGCTTCAGAAAATGGGAAAGATAAAGAAGCTGCACCTTCTTCTTCTACCCCGAGTTGTGGCCCTTTGCACATTGAGTGCCCTAAATGTCATTCTGCTATGCGACCACCCTCTCAAAGTGTAATACAAAAATCCTCATATAATACCAATGCCCAAGTTGCTCAGAATTAAAATATTGTTGAGGATTTGGGTTAGGCATCGTAAGCCTTGTCGGCTCTTGAGGTACTCCAAAGCTGCCCAGTGCAACGGAAATCTTTGCTGTCGGCTATCGGGGGCATCGATCCCACCGATTCCAATTTGATATGTTTCAATCTAGAGAACCATGTTTCACATATCCCTCATTAGATTTCCTTTCTTATTCAGGTGATCATCAACGAGAAGACCATCCGCTGAATTGTCATCGATGAAGGTGCTTCCACCTGCATCATGTCAACCGCATGTGGGAAGGCTATTAGTTCTCCTTCACTGAACCAATCTTTGAACACTTTGGAAGCATTCGATGGACCCGATTCATGACCCTTTGGTGTCTTACCTAAACTTGCCATCACCCTGGAAGGCAAGACAGTACAATTCGAAGAAGAAATTGTTGACGCCAATCTCAATTATAATCTTCTACTCGGCCGAAGTTAGACTCATGCCATGCATGTCACAGCCTCCTCTTTATTTCTTGTGATTCGTTTTCCCCATCAAGGGAATATTTTCATTGTCGACCAGTTGTCTTCCTTTACCTCCTCCTCCTCAGATGGAAATGTTTCATATGTCAAGCAATCTTGTGCTCCCTATGAGAGTGTGGGGGTAGGTCTCTTCAAAGAGTCCACCTTAATGGGAATTTTTCTGCTCCCACCTCCTCATGCTGCCTATGTCAACACGATCTTAGTCAAATCTAATCCTTGGGTCATACCTGCACTGACTCACGGAAATCATGTCTCTCTAGGAACCACCTTGGATTGATACTCATCATCGCTCCTCGTTCCTGCCTCACCCGGTGGTCATGTCTACCTTTTTCGAAGAATGCTCTTCTCCACTTCTCATTGATGTGTCAGTTTACCCTGACATGATCAAGATATTTCAACTAAGGGCACCTTTATCCCTTCATGGATTCAGGATTTTTCACCCTCCTTGAGTGTTCAGCGATTGCCCATTATTGCAATGGGGTTTCCATCTGACTCGTAACCCTTCCTCGCCCATGGGGCATGGGGGTAAAGCTTTATATGAGTTCTACTCCATTATTTGGCTGAGTCGATGCTTACTTGCCATGACCATGGTAAAACATCGGTGTCCTTCTATGTTGATTGATTACCCGAGTCCCAGCATGGACTTCCTCACAAAGTACTATGCTTTGGTCATCTTGCATATGTTCGTGACTCCTCACTTTGGTTTTGCTGATGGTGCTTGTTGTAGTACCCGGAACATATCATCTGCGTCATGGGCTATCTATGACCCTAACGGTGAGTTGATTGACCATCAAGGTATCTCTCTAGGTCACACAACCAACAAAATTGTTGAATACAGTGCAGTCATCAAACTGTTGTTAGAAGCCATCATTCTGGGAATCAGAGAACTGGTTGTCAACCTGCATTCACAACTTGCCTTTCCTCAACTCAACGGCCAAAATTCTGTCAGAAACCCTCAAATATTGAGAATGTATCTTTGTATTCGTCTATTGGAAAGGAATTTTTATATCATCATATTCTTAGAAGCATGAATACATTAACAGATGCATTAGCTAATCATGTGTTGGATAGACATTTACGAAACATGTGAAAGATAAAACAAACCATTTGTACCATAGTAGACAATAAAATACAACATATATATATATATCT
>APFE031170627.1:110161-148091 GCA_000404065.3 Pinus taeda | reverse complement strand
TGATTTCTCATGTGATAAATGCATGTTTAGAGAAGGATTGCTCTTAATTGTCTTGTTTGTCACTAGAAAGTCTTAGGCTTCTAGGGAGGTTGGTTTTGTCCGCAAGATTAACTCTTTCCGCATGACACCCATGAGAGGGGGATCCATCTCCCATCCATATTTCCTATATAAACCTCCCTTCTTCCCAAGCACAAGCTAGTTAGAGTGTTGATATTGGTGTGCTTATACTATTTTGGTTTGGAGTAGACAACAAGCTATTACTAGTTGTAGCTATCTAGTTGTGTGAGGGAGAAGTGTGATCTTGGTTTATAGTGAAGCCTAAAGGGAAGAGCCTTAAAACTATTGTTGCTTGAGGCCATCATGGAATGCTAGCAGAAGTGTGTGGGAACCTGGTCTTGTCAGAGGAGGACTACAATGTAAATACAAATGGTTGTAATCTCTCTTTGATATTACTATATGCAACTATCAATTAATTTCCTACATGTTTTTTTATATTATACATTCGTGGCTTAATGTTTCTTGACTTGTTAAGTAGGTTGAATTGCAATTTGTCTATTATCACATTTTTTGTTTACTGTTGTTTACTTGTTCAGGTGCTTGAAGAAGGAAGTGAGAGATAGCCAGAGGGAGCAAGCAAGGACATCATCAAATAGGAGAAGCGGACTAAGACGTAGGCCCTCTTATTTGGTTCTAATCTAAGGAAATCTTCCATAGAATGTATCTGTTATGGCTAGACCCATCATCAGGCTAGAGGAATTCGTTCGTGTCCGCACTTATAATTTTACTTCACCACAATGTGCCAGCACGTTTCCTGGTTCTCCCTAGAACTATGCAATCTTTCCAAGAATGCATGAAAATCATCTCCTAAAAAACAAAAAAGTAAAAAAATCCCGAGAAAATAGGGACCTATTTTTAGCACTAGGAGTTACATTCAAGTTGATTTTAGAAACTTCTCGCCAAGTGTCGCTTTTTCCTATATTTGTGGTATGGGTGTCATAAACCCTAAATCTAAAAACTCTATTTAAATGATGCCCCAGAGCTCATTTTACACATTCGATCTTGGATCTCTGCCATTCCAAAGACATCTAGGAACCATTAGCATAGTCGACACAACTTTTCCGGGTAAGTTTTGCTTTTCAAGTATGTTCATGATTTTTTTGTTTCTTTTATTTTTGTGGCTTGTGTGAGTCTTGTTTTGCATGTTTTATTGAAATACTGTTGGTGTTTTAGTTTGTTTTAAGTTGTAAAAGTGTTGTTTCAATTTTTTCATTGTCTTTCTTAACCATCACATGCATAACATTGTTTTTGCACTAACAATCGCATTTGCAGTGACCCTCTCCACCAGCTTCATTGTTGTCCATTTCACTAATTCCTACATTGGTTTTAATTATATGCATGATCAGTCACTCTTATCTGCACCATCCTTTGCTACACTTTTGGATATACTCATTTTCAAGTTTCCCCTAGGCAGATATAGGTTGCTTTAGCTCAGATCTTGGTTTACTTGGCATGCTTTGCACATTCCTAAGCTCAAGGCTTTGCCTTGGCTCCAGCGATTGCATAGAGGTTGCCTGCCACTAGCATTTAGTTGTTATCTGTGATGTTCTGAGAACCAGTTCCGAGTCTTTCCCACTCGGATTGTGCAATATGCAGTCCTAGCTAGCAATCAAGTCGAATTGAATTGCGCATTATGTAGTTCCAGTAAAAAATCAGCCTCACTGGATTGCACTCTCTGGAGTTACAGTGAGCACTATATCTCACTTTCAGTTGGGACTACGTAATGCGTAGTTCCAGCTAACAGTCTCCTAGCTTTCAGATTCACTACTATGCAATATTGCCCAATAGTCATTGGGCTTGCTGCATGATCGATCCTTGAAGTCCATTGTGTTTTTTAACTGCCATTTTCTTGTCATGAGTGTCATCTTTGTCTCCAGGTACATCAGTTGTTGAGAAGTCTATGAGAAGTATAGGCATCATTGTTTCCAACAGAGCTAGATCAAGGGACACTCTATAGAGAAGCATTGGAGACGTGGTTCAATAGGTGCCAATAAACTTACCCATCTATGCAGACATGTAGCTATTTGTAGAGAAGGACATGACGATCACATTCCAAGAGATAAAGTACATATTTGCAGGAACTTTCAAGGAATATCATCAAGTCTATGTCAACATTTATAAGTCAATCTTGTACAAGGTTGCATGTAGGTACCGCGACTTCTCGTGCATGAATATTATTCACTAGGTTGTCTCACATACTGATCCCTAGACTATGACATTGAGAAGCACTAGTGGGACACAACTTGCCACATTTAGGAAGAAAATCTACCATCATATGTATCACTTTCCACAACTAGTGAGCTACATGGATGCACTTTTCTTCACTCCCAACAACAATGTGAAATCAAGAGATATCTTGAAGCATAGGGTAAAAGAGGCATCGAAGTTTAGTACAACACCCAACCAGGTCTATAAGACAAAGTCACTCCGGAGTGCTTACCAACTATTCGTCATCTTTGCATGTCACTTGTATGGCCAAGAGAGCACGAAGACCTTCCCAGAGAGTTGGGTTTCTATGCTTGATTAGTTGGAAAATGAAGGAAGGCCTTTCAACTGGTTGGACATGTTGGCTCTTTAGCTAAAAGTGCATGTGTCGAATGGTTGGAATCTGCCTAAGGATGGACAAGAAAGATTCGATGTTTCTGTACCTGTTTAATACAATTTGTGCCTAACAAGTGTTCCCTAACATGGGTTGGACATGGAAAAGATCAGAGAAATTTGTGAATGTTTATTGCAAGTTGCTCTCTAAGTGAAACTACCAAGGAGTTCTGACAATATTTTCTAACCACTTCATCACCCTACTGTACAAGATGATATTTGAATAGGACCCTTCTTTCATGTCCAATGAAGTGATGCAGGAATTTCGCAATATTGCAGATTGGTACGCCTCACTCGGTGGCACCCTCATCGAAATCTTTGGCATGGAGAAGCCTCTGCATGACTTATCCACATTTTCCATGAACAATATGGTCATGTAAGAGGTTTCATACCACATCTCCACAAGGTTGTGTTGTAGCGGCTACAACCACCCTCCAAAATTTTGTCTTTACTTTGTTTTGGAGCCTCCCTACCAACATTTCATAGCAGCATGTCTTACTTCATCAAGTACACATGATTCAGTGATTTTCTTACAGATAAATAGCCTATCCATCAGAGCTTGTTGCAATCCGCTCACACGCTATTCTTCCCAACTTGGTCCAACTACATGCTAACAATCTCCCTCAAGAAATTACACAACTCTGGAGGGAAACCATCCTTCCCTCCAGAAATTGTGCAATTTTGTCTCACAACCTTCAGGGCTCTAGAATTGCACAATTTTACGAGTTAGGCTTCATCCAAAAAATTACGCAATTCCTCCTAATAGGGCTACTCAGCCTAGGAATTGTGCAATCCTAGGCAGAAATCAGCTGCTCTGTCCAGAAATTGCACAAATCTCCTAGGCAGCCAGCCCAACTCCCTTCCAGAAATGTGCATTTTCTCTTGATAGTTGAAAAGCCTCTTGCATGTGTAGTTGAGTTGACCAGTTCCCTCAGGGACCAAGCAAAAATGACTTTCATACATGGACTTCTCTTCCCGAGGCAGCATGCAAAGGCATCCCTTGTTTCATGGATCTACTTTTAGTAGTAGGAGGTTGCATGCAAGGATTATCTCGAAAACCTCCCACCAAGTGTCGCTCATCCTAGATTTGTGGTATGTACGTCACATCTTCGATTTTATCAAAACTTATGAACCGAACACTGTATAGCTCATTCCTAACATCAATGTTGTAGCTTTGGCATCCCACATCATATCTAGGAGTCATCGACACGTTCAGCTCAACTCTTTTTGGGTAAGCCCGCTTTCCATGTCTTGAGTTGCATTTCTAGCGCTTTTTGTGTTTCACTTCATATGAATGTTTTTTGCTTGATTTCAGTGATGCTTGTTGTCATTTTGATACATACTAGCTTATACTAGCATTGTTTCAGTTTTCGCTAACATCTCACTACTATTGCATGCAGGAAATTGTTTTTCATGAACGGTGACCGATTCGACAACTCGACTCACCCACATGCATGTTGTTTCATTTTCTGAATATGTTATTCATCATTTGCATGCACAATCATTCACTTATGCTTCCACTCAGTATCACAATGCATTCACATTCACATTCATTTTCAGTTGCCCATCGGTGAGTCTGGGCAGCCTTGGCCCAGACTCTGCCTCACCAAGACAACATTATGTAATCCTGAGAGGGAAGAATCTATCTTCCTCTCTGGAAATGCACATTTCTGCCTAGTGACTACCCTCTAATCTTGCATTATGTAATTCTCAAGGGTAGTGACTGCTAGCCTAGAACATTGCACAATGCAGTCACTAAGCCTGCATCCATTGCGAGCTAAGATTGTGCATTGCAATTCCAACAGTCAGCAGCTAGACTGGACTTTGCAATGTGCAGTTCTAGCAGTCAGTTAGCCTCCCAACATCCCATATTGTGACTTACGCAGTCTTGGCAGTCAATCTCCCGAACTCCCGATGAAAATTGTGGAACCTTCATGATCAATCACACAGGTATGTTGCAAGTTAGTTCTCAAGTTCATTTTGGTTTTCAAATGATGGATTTCTTTCCATGAGTGTTTCCATGTCTCCAGGTATTGTAGGTGTTCATCTGCCTCTCAGTAGTACAGGTACAATGGTTTCTAAGAGAGCATAGTCGAAGACATCGTTCAGAGCACACTTGTGGATGCAATCAGTCAAGTGCCTATAGAATTGCCTACCCAAAAATACATTAAGTTGTTCGTAGACAAGGACATCAAGATATGATGGCAGCAACATCACAACGAGCAACATCATGAACAACAACTGAAGGTATTATACAGGATGCAACAAATGCAAAAGGAAGGTTGTTGACAACACAAAATTGAAACAAAGTTGCAAGCTCAAGGAGATCCACTTGTGGTGAAAGGAACTTTGGAGACTCGTGCTATGAGGTGATGGCACAACATGAAGATCATGCCAAGGCAGAGAATAGAATAGAGGAGTTGCATGTGATCATGCAGCAACTCAAGGAAGAACATGTACAACATCGGGCGCAACATGCACTCACGGATGAAACTGGACCCATACAAGTTAAAGATCCATACCAGCAACTGACACAGAGAAGACATGGTGAGAAGTGTTGTTGATTGCATGCAAGGGAATTCACCAACATGCATGTCATCTTACACATGCATATGATCCCACCCATTCAGCACACTCACTGAGGCAAAGAAAAGAAGCAATTCTAACTGGAGCTGAACATGTAGTTGATAGTTGATCCACATAATGACCACCACACACTAGAAGATCAACATTGACACTATGCATTAGTGTGTTTCTGGTTTGGCCACACCCAAGAAGACAATGCACATGTTAGTAGACAAGTTGATAGAGGAGCCACACTAATGCACCTGGATGCAATGGAGGAAAGAGTTCGTTTCAGCAAGATATCACCATGGAGTGCATGCACACCATCACGGATGACCAAGCTTCGCATCAAGTCACCACCTTCGCCATCAAAAGCATGCCAAAGAGATGTTCTCACCACAATGGACCGTTTGTCAATGATATATTGCATGGATTTATCAAGCCATTTTTTCTCACATGGGGATGTGTGCATTTTAATGTAACATCTTGTCAAGTGGAAGTTCAAGTGTCGATAGTTGGATGTAACAACCATAGAGTAGATGAGGAGTTGTGAGGGTAGATGAACTATCACAAAGGGGAATGTTAAGGGTCACCCCACCCTTTTCTATAAATAAAACCTCATAACTCATTGTAAAGGTTTTTGGTCAGCCAAGCTTCCAATAGGACTATCTTAGGGGGAGCTTGGATGGTATTGTAACAAGCCTTGGCTTCTCCTCTGCACAGAGCTAGTACATCTCTTTGGAGGAGAAGGCCATTGAGGTTGTAATGTTACGCTATCAAAACTAGTGATTGGACATGGATGTATTGTATGATTGTAACTTATACTTCTTAATATAATAAGAGCCAACACGTTTCATGCATATGTTGTATTTATTCTACACTATCTAGTTTACTCTAAATGATATATGTATTGGTTTTCTTACACATGAGTGTATAGCTATATGTGTATGTATGTATGAATCTTCCTGAAATGTGTTTTTGGTTTAACCATCACTTTGGATTGCTTGCTAACTTGCCTTCCATGTTGTGATGCATCTTCGCTCGTGTGTTCCCTTCTTAACTGTGTGCTATCATAGGTTTCCAAGGGGTGCACTCATCTCAACCCCCATGTGTTAGAACCTCTCATGCACCTTCCTTAGCTCACTACAACTGTCACACCCTTGCTACCAGCAGATTTATCCTACTTGCCTCTGTGTGAAATCGTGGTCAAGGCATTACCGTACGACCCACTGCTGGGACTCCTACATCAAACGGTCTGAGGTCTAATTGGGAATTATTACCGGGGAGACCCCCTTACATGTTTACAGGTCCAACACCATCAAATTTTTGGTGCTAGAAGGAGGGCCAGATGACAAGTTGAGTCCTCACATATGTTATCAATCTCTACATATCTATCATGACTAACTACCGAGTTTCTCTTCTGGAGTGTATGTCTTATGGAAACAATTTCGTTATCTCATAAAATCTATTAGATAACTTGTCTCATAAAGCATATGATGGTGGAGGCCGCGTAGCCTTGGTTAGGAACATGGTCAACATTGTAAGCTCATGCAAAATGCATGGAATCTTTGAAGAATACATGACCTGCACGATGTTCGTCTACACGCTTCAAGAGCACCCAATGTACTGGTGTGCCATGCTTCCCAGAAAATCTATTCATTTTCTTTCTCATCTCGGAGATAGACTGTGCTTTCAATCAATTTGACCGTCAAGCACTCAACAAATAAATTCTGAAATTACAAAAATAACCCAATGAATCTTTTGATCAGTTTGACACACACTTTTATAATCTTCCATATTGATTCCCTAAAGATGATATTGATTGGGAATTTCTTGATGGAAGATTTGAGTATCTTCTTCACATATCCATGTAGAGCTATAACTAGGGTCTCTCACACCTCTAATTATCCCACATTAATAAAAAATTACGGGAACATTTTGTTATTGCAAAGAGTAACTCAATCTGAGGCTATTTGTCCGAGTAATGCTTAGTAGTATAGTGTTCAGAAGATACAAAAGAAAATAGATGCTAAGTTGTAGCTAAGCTAACCCAAAATATAGAATCACACAAGACAGTTGATCAGTCAAGGGTACGGAAGCAATAACCCATCCCTCTAGAAACTGATAAAAAGGAAATTAGAGCATGGACTTATAGGTCTGGGAGCTAGGCAGCGTCTTGCTGAGGCTCACTACAGCCTTAGACCTTCTCTCACACCAACACAACCAAGGCAAGTAAATAGAATGACAGAAGGTAAAATGGAATAGCAAAACGGAAATGGAACAGCAGTAAATGGAACAACAATCAAAAGAACTGAATCTCGCGAGTTAAAACCAACTGATTCACACTCTGATTTTCTCCTCAAGCAAGCTGGATAAGATACACTTTATGAAACAGCATTCATTGATCAATTATGGAACAACAATAATCAACCATATATACATGCTCTATACTAATATAGTAATCTGAGAATGAAGGATGATATAAATATGTTTCTAAACAGAGTAACATTACTTTCAAGTCCCAACAAGTATTATTTCACATGGATCCAATGACAGTAACATTCATACTAATACTCTGTCACGGAAATAGCTGATTAAAGACGCAATTCAACTCTGGTTAGATCCAATTATACAGTGCAGAGTCATTACATGGAGAAATCATTCATATATTGATCATAACAGAGCATAGCATATCATATGAAAGATGTATCAGATTACTGAGTAATAGAGATAAAAAAACCACACATAGATCACAGTATAATGATACAAAAGCAAGTGTCCTTCGGAGCCGGGCCCTTAGCTGCCAATGGTACACTGCCTTAGATTACTCCAGACGCAGAGATGAAATAGACACCAAGTCTTTTATATTAATGCATCAACAAATGTATAACAAAACCAGGTCTTAGTGAGACTCGATGATCAAAGTTTTGTTCTGAAACTTAAAATTATGAAAACAGTAGTCCCCTTGCTCAATGACGCTATTCCTTTATATAAAAGTAACGACGGAGGTATCTAGATAACAAAGATAAGTAAAATAGCGATCCCTCAGGATCGAAGATCCTGAGGGATTCACCAATCGGTTAATCCTTCACTTTTCTTTCTCGCGTTCGCCGACTCGGTATCCCTCTTTCCTTTCCTGGCTATTTAGCTCGGATTTACTCGATCTTGTTCGCATCCGGTTCCCCTCTAGAGGGACAACAGTTATTCTTCCTCAGCTTTTTGCTTTTGGACGGAAACTCCTTGCTTCCACTTTTCCCTGCATAGAAAAACGACAATTCTTAGTGATTGAGCTTCCCTTGTTAATTCTTGCACATTTTATTACAATCCTTTATCTCTTTTGAATTCACAATGCAGAAAAGGTTACAAATATTACTGAAAAGCCACTAAATTGCTTGTCAAAAGCATACCTTTCAAGTACTCCACACACCCCCCTGCTTACCCTATTTCATGCCCTCATGAAAACATTATAGTTGACATGCAAGGCGGTGAGAGAATAGGCTGGAGAGGGGATCTCGTGAGGAGGCTGACAACCGTGATGAGCAACTAGATTATCAAAGAACTGATTTATTTGATCTGCAAGCATTTCATACAAGGCCTGATATCCGGGTGCAGGGTGCCAAATAATTGGACTGCGAAATCGATACCCAACCAGGATGGCCCTGTTTGCAGAATCTGTTCCCCATAAAGGTTCAATCGGCTGGCAGCCAACTCAAAATTCTCGTATTTGAATGGCTCCCTGAGCTGGATGTTTGGGCTAGAGGTCTGGTATCGAAATTTTGCAGCATCGATGGCAAGGTCTTTAATAGTCAGGAAATATTCTAGACTATGTCAGATCAAGTCTTCGTGCATGGGTCCTAATATCTCGATGACACCCGGGATCCTCATAAGGCTCCTATGCTCTCTCCATAGCATCATTGGGTCTCTAGGTTCGGCTTGTACCCATAAGTCTAGGCTATTATCCTGTCTCTGAAAGGTTTTATAAGCTCTGAGCCATTTCAGCTGATTAACCCCAAATGAGATAAAGGCTTGGAATTGTATATCGCCAACAAAAGGGCCAGGATTTAAATCAGTTTCCTGGTCTAGCACGAGGTTGTGCAAGTAAAACTTGCACAATAACCTTTGAACCTTAACTCCATAATGCTTACAACAATCTATAAAATCATTAACAGTGTTGATGTGGATAGGTGCACCTGCCCTAATGACTTTTATTTTCAATCGCAAATATCGTTCAAGAAAAAATAAAGCATAATTTTTAGCAGGGGCCCTACAAGTCAAAACGTCATTATACAAGGAACACATAGTGTCCATCTGCTTAACAACACTATCTAATCGACGAGTTACCTTAGCAACCTTTTCTTGCTCCTTTTTCCATCCTTCGAAGGCCTGGCTCTCGGACTGACTAATATCCCGAAGTTGTTGTTGTAGCTCTTCATATTTCTCCCAGGGGACTATTTGTTCTCTCAGCTGCTTAGCTTCTTGCTGAGCTTGCTTCATCATTTTGTGCAAGGTCCTTGTTTTCGGATCCTTTTTCCACAAAGCCGTAGAGGCTGGGAATTTGACCTGGACCTTCCTATTACACTGCTTAGAGTTTAGGACCGGAATTACCCCTGAGGGTGGTGCTTCTGTTTGCCTCTCTTTGCTTTCTTTTTCTTTCTTAACGTGAATAAAGGGTTGTTGTGGTCCCCCTGCCATTGGAGCCTCTTGATGTTCTTCTTCCTCAATTGGAATGTCCATCCGTTCTTCAGGGTCAGATGGAATAGCAGTCTGTTCTCCAATGTCCCTTGGAACAACAACCTGTTCCTCGATGTCATTTGGAACAACAGTCTGTTCCTCGGTAGTAGGTCTCATAATGGGGTTTCGACCAACAAAATGGGTATAGGTCTGTCGCCTTCTTGTCCTCTGGGGTTTTACTGCAGTGGCTCTCTTCCTTTTCCTTGCGGTCCTTTGTATCCTCAAGTTGGATTTCAAAATTCGAATTTGCTGTCGGAGCCTGGCTATAGTGCCCAGAAACCTCTGCTGTTTCTTCCTTAATTTCTTAATTTCCTTTGCCTTGGAAGAGGGTTTATGACTGGCCCTTAAGTCTGCTCCTTCTCCGTCTGGGATTTCTTCCAGCGTCTTAGGGACAGATTGTCCCTGATTGGTGTCTTCCATTTCATCATCAGGAAATTTTTCTTCTCCTGCCTTTTATGCATGCACTTTCTCGGGTATATCTTCCTTCGTGGGTCCGTCAGGGATGCCTGCTGTGCTGGAGGGCTGGCCATATTCCCCCATATTGGCTAGGACTGCTGCCAATTCCTCCTCACCCACAGGGTTCTGCAACGGGCTACCCCCTGGCTGTACTATTTCTTCTTCTTGATTGACCTGCTTGGTGGCTGTTTCTGTCTCAGAGTGCTTGTCTCTTTTCTTAATTCCTCCTCCAGGCTAGTCAGCCTCGGCCCTTGATTGCTCAGCATTTTCTCTGGAGGGTCCTCCTTCTGGTTCTCGAGGCTCGTCCGCAATTTCAATTGGCTGGGTAGTGGTTCCCTAAATCTTTTCCAGCCTTCCTCGTATCTGGGCCAGCCGGGCTGATTTCCTTGGTATCTCAGGTTGTTCGGGTGTGCCAGCAAGTTCTCTGGGTTCCTCTGGTCATTCTGGCGTACTGGAGGATTGTTTTCGTTTTGGAGCAGCATGTCTTTCTGCTGCTGATTCCTTGCGTTTCTCTGATTGTTTCGGCGTGCTGGAGGAATGTTTAGGTTTTGGGGGCGGTGCAGCCAATCCCCCCTCGACTATTGCGATAAGTTCTTCCCAAGTGCTTTGTTGTTGAGTGAGACTGTGGCTCACTATCAATCGAATCAGTCGATCGTGTCTAATGACTGCTTCTATGTGTTGTGCCTTTTTTAGGCTTCGGGCCGTGTCATGTAATAATGAATTTAAAAGTGCAGGGAGATTTACAAAACATTTTCCTTTTAAAACAGCTAAAAGTTTCAGGTGACGAGGTCTTACCACGTCTTTCCTCCCTTCGCAGGTGATATAGCTCTGCACTATCTTTGCTAGCTCGGTCCAGGGTTCCCCTAGCGTTGCTGGCAGAACTCCTTTCCGTTTGACTCTCAAGCTTTGGCCTTCGTCCTGGAAAATCTCCATAACCTTTTGTAATCATTCCTTTTTCAGCGTCCATACGGGTCCGGTAGCTGGTACTCTCGAGACTTCTGCGATGATATCATCCGTGACCGCTATCCGCTTTCCTCCTACTATGGAGTAATTTTCCTGCAAATTTTGTAGGAATTCCAATGCCACTGCTTAATTTGATTCTTGTAGGCGGCTGAAATAATTCAACCACCCTGCGTTTTCCAGGATTTTGCGGGCAGCAACGGAGACTGTCAACTCCTGAGGTTCGCTTCGGACCGTCTTTCCCCCCATGATTCTACTCAGAATTCTTAATGGAACAGCAACTACTTGTGGTGTTTGAGACGCAGAGAGGATGATCGTCGCCAAATTTTGGAAAAGAACACAGAGCATGCAAAAAAAAAAAGGATCGTGGACGAAAATTTTCGTAAAATGGAATTATCATACCGTTAAACCATGCCATACCTTCGTACATTATCTCGCCCGAATGGTGTGCAGCGACGTAATCCATGGAGTAATGAGGTTACCTCCCCCCCGCGATCTGATAGGCTATCCGTAGCCGTCAAAGAGAGGAGCAGCAGCCAGTCAGAAGTCAAGTGATTAAGAAACAGCATATGAAATTATGCCATGTTTTAGAAAAACAACGAAATGCCGAAATCGAGGCAAAAAGGTAGATCACGTTTTACATAAGAGCCTGCGTGATATAATGAGAGGCCGGGGGATGGGACGTTTTTCAAGCGTACGAAATCTCCAGTGGTCATTGTCAGTTCCGTTGCCATGATTGGTGGTAATGAATATTCATGCGATACATACATCAGGGCATGGCATATGATCTATTCAAAGGATATAAGAGACAAAAAATATTGATATTATACCTGTTGGTGTAACCATTACGACTTCGATGCCATTAACAGAGCTCTGCTGCCAACACGTGTTCATAACCTTGGCAGAGTTGTTTATTTCACCCTCCAGAACCATGAGCCTGGTCGCATTTTTCTGTCCACAAGAAATCAACATTTCCAGTTAGAGCATATAGAGGTGCAGCAATACATGAGTAATGTTCTATAAATCGTCTGTAATACCCAGAAAATCCAAGAAAACTGTGTACCTCTGTTTGAGTAGTGGGGATAGGGATAAGCAAAAGAATTTGGATTTTGGCTGGGTCTACTTGGATGCCAGCTGTTGAAACATAGTGCCCTAGAATGAGCCCTTCTGTCATCATCATGTAACATTTTTCGTGGCTTAGACAAAGCCTGGTAGCGATACAACATTGTAGGACTTTTTCCAGGGTACCTAAAGCTGGATCAAAATCATCTCCATATGGTGTAAAGTCATCCATGTACACCTCAAGTCCATCATTTATTAAATCTGCAAAGATGCTAAGGACAACCCTTTGGAATGTAGCAGGAGCATTACATAGGTCGAAGGGTAGAACTCGATAGGTAAACGTTCCCCAAGGACAAGTAAAGGTAGTTTTATCCTGGTCTTCAGGGGAAATTTGGATTTGGTTGTATCCACTGAAGCCATCCAAGAAAGAAAAGAATTTCTTTCCTGCTAAAGTGTCCAATACTTGGTCTATGAATGGGAGAGGGAAGTGATCCTTTTGTGTGGCTTTATTTAACTCCCTGTAATCCACACAAATCCTCCATTTTCCATTTTTCTTGGGTACCACCACTAGGGGAGAGACCCATTTACTATCAAAAATAGGATAGATAAAATTAACATCTAAAAGTTTCTAAAGTTCGGCTTTTACAACCTCTTTTAGATGGGGGTTGAGTCTTCTTTGCGGCTGACGAGCAGGTCTTGCATCTTTTTCTATATAGATGTGGTGGGTGCATAATTGAGGATCAATCCCTTTCATATCAGGGTAATCCCACGCAAATGCTCCTTGATATTTTCGTAACTGATTAACGAGCTTTGTTTCTTGATCCTGTGTAACGTTGGCATTGATATTTAGAGTCTTACCTGGTTCAATTTCCACTACTTTACTGTTGGCAATGACAGTCATTGATATTGTTTGGTCATGTGCATCTTTCAAAGGGTCCTCTTCTAGCTCACTATCAAATATTGCTTCTATCATGAAACACTGTGTGTGAGGTCTAGATTCAGTTTGACTAATGAAATTATTGATGGCATCATCTTCTGTTTGGTCCTTAAAATCTAAAGCCTTCTGTACAGTCAATGGGGATCTGATATTGTTAGTAAGGTATGACACATGATACTGATTAGTTTTGATCATTGGAAGGCTTGGCTGTGCTGGAGGATATAGAACTAGATTTTTAACATCTGGTCTTTTATTTATGGTCATGTTTCCCTGCCAACAACCAATGTAGGCATCGAGAGTAGCAAGCCAAGGTCTTCCTAAAATTAGCGGATGTCCATCCAGTCGGGTTTTTGGATTAATTATCAGGAAATCGGTTGGATATTCCCAGGAATCTACAGAAACCATGACATCATATAGAGTACCTTCCGGTCGAACTACAGATCGGTCTGCCAATTCTAACAAAGTAGAAGTAGGTTCTACTGATGTAATGCCGAGCTTTTGGTAGGTAGAGGTTGTCAAAATATTGATTGCAGCTCCTAGATCGACTAAAGCATTAGTCAGGGTCTGGCCATAGATTTGCACGGTTACAATTGGATTTCCAGGATCTTCGTATTTAATGGGTGTCTCTTTTCCTGATAACAAGTCAGATAAAGTACCGACTACTTGGACTCTTGGGTTAGTGGTTGTATTCCTCCTTGATTTTTTATGCACAATTCTTTTATAGTTTTTGCGTATATAGGAATGTCTTGAATGGCTTGGAGGAATGGAATTCTTATGTACAGGTTTTGTAACTCTCCCAGAATGTCAAAGTTTGGATATTGCACCGGTTGTGGTATGACTAATTGTTCCGGGAAAGGAGGAGAGGATGTACTTGCTTGATGATGGGTATGTTCTTTTTTTACACCCTCTTGTTGTAACGGTTGTTCTATTGGTAACTGATCTTCAATGTGAACTGTTTTGTCTCCCTCTGTTTCTATTACATGTCCAGATCTTAATTGAAGATCATTGCACTCCCTTAGGTCAGGTCCGATTTCTGATGTTTCTATGATTTGGAGGGATTGGACTGGTCTATTATTGGGATTGGGATTAGGTTGGGCTGGGAGTTGCGGTCTCAGATTAGACTGGGGGTTTTTTTGTAAGGCTGGCAGAGTCGGTTGAGGGAGTGGAATAGTTCCTGTTGGCTGATATGTCGATTTTGGCCAATTTGTCTGCCAGGGTGAACCTTGTGAAGTAGCGGGAATCCATTGTGGAGGATATGAGTTATTCTTCCAATATGGTGGGGTGTAGGGAAAATTTGGCCAGCCGAATTGGCTTGTCTGATTCATACATGGATTGGGAGAAGGAAACGACTGTGATGACCAGTTCGGAAATGGGGGTGGAGATTGGTTTTGCCACATACTATATTGCTGAGCATTATACTGCGGAGGCTGGAAAGAAGAAGTTGGGTATGAAAACATACCAGATTGCCTAGGTTTCCATTGGCGATGCTGGTTAACGAAGTATGCTAGCTCTGGTTCTTCTTCCGCTTCTTTATATACTGCCTTCAATCCAGGAAGTGAGGGGCAGCTCTCAGTAAGGTGATCTTTTGTACATATAGCACATGTTTGAACTGCATCCAGTGGACATTCCTTGTGGCTATGTTTTCTTCTACATCGGGGGCAGAAAATCGCCAGATTTTGTTCCGCCTCCATCTGCTTTTGTTTAGCCTACACAATATCAAGCTGTGTAGTTAATGTCCCCAGAATATCAGTTTTAAAATTTTCTAATAAATTTCCAAGTTCTACACGTGTTACTCCTTCTCTTGATATTTTGTTATCTCTGACAAACCAATCATATTCTGTTGGTTTTATCCTTGTGCTTCCTCTTGAACTCCTGATGCATAAATCAATGATGTCAGCAAAATTCTCTTGATAAATATCCCCTTTTCCCATGATATTTAATGTTTCAATCCACTGTTCTTTCATGCCTCTGTTTTAATAACACTTCCCTTATCTGGAATTTCTATCTGAGGGAATGGGGTGCCTTCAGTACTAATTTTGACCGCGCTCCCCTTATCTGGGCTGTTTAACAGTTGGATTATCCTAGGAGGAGACCTTGGCTCTCTTATTTCCCCTGTTTCCCCTTCTCCTTAACAAAGGTTGCTTAAATTCCGTTCCTGCAGTCGTCTTGACACAAAATTTTCAATTTCTTGAAAGTCTTGTTCATCAATCTGACTATGCACCTCAGCAAAGGCTCCAGATGGTGATGTTGTGGCCTGAACGGAGCTAGTAGGCTATTTAGAATTAATCTTTCTAGGGCCTACTGACGGCTGAGATTCAATTTTCTTATAGATTTCGTCTATGAAGGTTGTTCGGCCAAGGGTCACCGACCCTTTGGCTTTTCCGGGTTTGGTTGGAAGTTTGATATTCTTTTCTAGCTTTTTCTGCTTAGTCATGCACTCTAAAAACTACTAAATCCTATTCAACCAGCAATTCTGCTAAGAGAGCGGACAGTGGAGCAGAGATTTTACATGCTCTGTATGCAGGTTCTTACCTTCCATTTTTAAGATCCAACTCCTCCCTAGCAGATTTGCACACTACTCTGTAAAGGGAAAATGGCTATACTCTTTCCCCGACAATGGCACCAAAATGTAGAGCTATAACTAGGGTCTCTCACACCTCTAATTATTCCACATTAATAAATCAATCCGAGAATGTTTTGTTATTGCAAAGAGTAACTCAATCCGAGGCTATTTTTCTGAGTAATGCTTAGAAGTATAGTGTTCAGAAGATACAAAAGAAAACAGATGCTAAGCTGTAGCTAAGCTAACCAAAAAGATAGAATCACACAAGACAGTTGATCAGTCAAGGGTACGGAAGCAATAACCCATCCCTCTAGAAACTGATAAAAAGGAAATTAGAGCATGGACTTATAGGTCTGGGAGCTAGGCAGCGCCTTGCTGAGGCTCACTACAGCCTTAGACCTTCTCTCACACCAACACAACCAAGGCAAGTAAATAGAACGACAGAAGGTAAAATGGAACAACAAAACGGAAATGCAACATCAGTAAATGGAACAGCAATCAGAAGAACTGAATCTCGCGAGTTAAAACCAACTGATTCACACTCTGATTTTCTCTTCAAGCAAGCTAGATAAGATACACTTTATGAAACAGCATTCATTGATGAATTATGGAACAGCAATAATCAACCATATATACATGCTCTATACTAATATAGTAATCTGAGAATGAAGGATGATATAACTATGTTTCTAAACAGAGTAACATTACTTTTAAGTCCCAATAAGTATTATTTCACATGGATCCAATGAGAGTAACATTAATACCGATACTCTGTCACGGAAATAGCTGATTAAAGATGCAATTCAACTCTGAATAGATCCAATTATACGGTGCAGAGTCATTACATGGAGAAATCATTCATATATTGATCATAACAGAGCATAGCATATCATATGAAAGATGTATCAGATTACTGAGTAATAGAGATAAACAAAACACACATAGATCACAGTATAATGATACAAAAGCAAGTGTCCTTCGGAGCCGGGCCCTTAGCTGCCAATGGTACACCACCTTAGATTACTCCAGACGCAGAGATGAAATAGACACCAAGTCTTTTATATTAATGCATCAACAAATGTATAACAAAACCAGGTCTCAGTGAGACTCGATGATCAAAGTTTTGTTCTAAAACTTAAAATTATGAAAACAGTAGTCCCCTTGCTCAATGACATTGTTCCTTTATATAAAAGTAGCGACGAAGGTATCTAGATAACAAAGATAAGTAAAATAGCGATCCCTCAGGATCGAAGATCCTAAGGGATTCGCCAATCGGTTAATCCTTCAGTTTTCTTTCTCGCGTTCGCCGACTCGATATCCCTCTTTCCTTTCCTGGGCTATTCAGCTCGGATTTACTCGATCTTGTTCGCATTCGGTTCCCCTCTGGAGGGACAGCAGTTATTCTTCCTCAGATTTTCGCTTTTGGACGGCAACTCCTTGCTTCCACTTTTCCCTGCATAGAAAAATGACAATTCTTAGTGATTGAGCTTCCCTTGTTAATTCTTGCACATTTTATTACAATCCTTTATCTCTTTTGAATTCACAATGTAGAAAAGGTTACAAATATTACTGAAAAGCCACTAAATTGCTTGTCAAAAGCATAACTTTCAAGTACTCCACAATCCAAACCCCACTCAACACACTTCGGTGATGGAGTTGTGCAATCACAAGTAGGCATAGTTGCTATCACAAGTGACTATCCGCCTTTATGTCATCAAACAGGTCCACCACGTAGAGTGATTTGGAAGAACAAGTACACACATCTATTGAATTGTAACATCCTCCCACCCCACCTTCTCTTGATATCTATGCATATTTGGATTGGAAGGTTGTCAGTTGTCACATGGATTCGTTCCCTCAACCTCCATCCTCACGTTCTTTTGATCCTCTGGATTTTATTGTCTTGTTCTCTTCCATTCCGAACCCCTCACCAGATGTCAACAAGGATAAAGCTATAGATTGAGTTGGTGTAGTGCAACCAACCTACACCATCATTCATGATGAGTGTGTGTGCGAATCTAAAGAAGAAGCCATGGTGAAGGATGACTCCCTTTCAGCCGTGCCTCATCCACTTTATCTTGACATCCCTTGTGATTTTGTCACTACTGATTTCCTCTGTGAAAACTCATTTCTGGATTTTTCTACTTCTGATCATTCACAAGACATGTCGGATGTCAGTCTGTAATCACGTTGCAAAGAGGAAACATCTTCCTCTGAAAATTTGTCTGATTTGTCTTCTATCATTTCTGAAAACACAGAGGGCAAACATTTTTACTTCCCATCTACCCCTTTGCCCGATTCATGAAATCATGAGGATTTCGAAAAAACATCTTGAATTTTCTAATCTTGGTTGTCTTGATCTATCTACTTCCTCATCTGATCACGATGTTGATTCAATCATTGTTAATCATTCCAAGACACTGGTCTATGATGATATATCTATCAACGAAGTTGAAACCCCACAACCTATCGAGGCACTTCAGCCCGAGCTAATGGTTATGTCAAACCCTCACTCTCATGTGGTTGGTTTCATTTCCAGTCAGAAAATTATTGAAACACTCAAGGCTTGTCATCACTCTTTGCTTTTCATTCAAGATCAACCAAACACCTAGATTTCACTTCCTCCACTCGAACTACACGATACCATTGCTCATGCATTCAAGGAATCTTACACAGCAAGCACACATGCACAATTTACGTGGTATACCTTTCTCGCGTTTTCTTTCTTGTCATAGTAAAGAGAATGCATACACTTGACATCCAGATTCCACACATAGTGTAGCACAGCACCATGGCAATTCTAGAGAGTGCATGTCATGTGCTTTCACTCATTTTTGTCTTGTGGATGCTTTTAAACTCGGAGTCTGTTTGTCTTCACTGTTACATATTTCTTTTTTGCTGGTTCACATAGTTCTCTTGTTTGCAAACCATGCCTTCACCAACATGGGTCAAACAATGCGTTGGTGGCTGCATTAAAAGTATCTCTTCATGTGAGATGAACCATACACCGTTAGCTTAGGAGTAGGAGTAGTGTTTTCTTTTAGTCTGTTTTCTTCCATGATTGTTTTCTTACTTTCTTTAATTAGTTTGTTTGTCTGATTACTTGTTTGCTTACTTTCTTTGCTTTTTGTTTTGCTTCTTGTTCTTCTTTTCTTTATTGTTTGTTTTCTTGTTTTGTTCATAGGTTAGTTTCACATGAAATCATGTATGACTCTTGAAACAAGATGGGTAAAGTTCAAGAGGACTAGTAGAACTATCAACATTTGGTTATGTATTGTCCACTCTCTTATGTAAGAACTTGTTGTCTTCAGTCCATGATACATCAATGGAAAATATGTATTGTTTGAAGTAAACCTTCGTGAAAACACAATGCTTGTGTGATGACTACTATCACCTACTCTAGTCGGTTGTTTTTGGGTTAACCCTTGTTAACCTAGTCAGGTAGAGTAAGGTGAGGGGGAAAACCTTAACATGCATGTCAAAGGTATAATAAAATGCTTCTCTATAGGAACAACCTCTTATGCTCTCAATAAGTAGGGATCCCTCTTCCACCTCTGAAATAAATAAGTGTTGTTCATAGTTACAAAAAGTTGTTCATAGTTATGAAGATGAAAAATGAAAAAAAGAAAAAGTGAAAAAAAGTTTGAAAAAAAAATGAAACAAAATAAGGCGAAAGAAGAGAAAGGCTCCCTGTGCAGAGAGGTGATGCAAGTAACTCCACCAGGGTGCTGACCAGGCTCACTGGCAGTGGAGCCATGCTTGTGTTCCTATGTGACTCCATCGGGGTACTGTCCAATCCTGCTAGCAACGGAGTAACACCAAAGTTGAAACTAAGACTCTGACGACTATACTTCTTGTGCACTAATATACCCCTAAACCCCAATTGAAACAATAGTGTTGACTTGGCTTGGAATGTGTGTCAATCGACCAAGATCATGGGAGATGCTACATCTTACAATCAACCAAGTGTGGAAACAAGGACAAACTGAGAACTGAATAATACTTCCCGAGGTATTAGACTTGTTTTTCATGAACAAGGTCCATTCAGAGAGTTGGAGTTCTACTAGTGTGTCGCCAAGTGTTGTAGCGGTTAAAACCATCCTGCAAAATATTGCCTTAAATTCATTTTGGAGCCTCCATACCAACCTTTCACAACAACATGTATTGCTTCGTCAAGTACACAAGCCTGAGTGATTTTCTTGCAGATAGACAACTTGTCCATCAGAGCTTGTTGCACTCGCTTCACAGGTTGTTCTTATAGAGTTCGTCCATCTGTAGGCTAAGCAGCTCCCTCAAGAAATTGTGCAATATTTTAGGGCAACCAGCCTTCCCTCCAAAAATGTGCAATTCTATTTGGCACTCTGTTTGGCTCTAGAATTTCACAATTCTACCAATTAGGCTTCATCTAGAAAATTGTGAAATTCCTCCTAGCATGGCTGCTTAGCCCAGGAATTGTGAAATCCTAGGCAGCAGTCAACTACTCTACCCAGAAATTGTGTAAATATTCGAGGAAACCAACCCAGCTCCCTTCCAGAAATGTGCATTTTCTCCCGATAGTTGAGTTGCCTCTTGCATGTACAGCTCAGTTGACCAGTTCCCTCTAGGACCAAGCAAAATGGATTTGCATGCATGGGCTACTCTTCCCTATGCATCATGCAAAGGAATCCCTTGTTTCAGGGATCTATTTTTAGCGGTCGGAGGTTGCATGCAAGGATCTTCTCAGACACCTCCCACCAAGTGTCGCTCTTCCTAGATTTGTGGCATGCCCGTCACATCTTCAATTTTATCAAAACTCATGAACCAGATCCTACAGAGCTCATTCCTAACATCAGCCTTGTAGCTCTGACATCCCACATCACATCTAGGAGCCGTCGACACATTCAGCTGAAATATTTTTGGGTAAGCCCGCTTATCATGTCTTAAGTTGCATTTATGGTGCTTTTTGTGTTTCACTTCATATGAATTCTTTCTATTTGATTTTAGTGAGAACTTGCTGTCATCTTGATACATACTATATTAGACTAGCAATGTTTCAGTTTTCATTAACATCTCACTGCTATCGAATGCATGAAACTGTTTTTCATGAATAGTCACTGATTCGGCGAGTTGCCTCACCCACATGGACGTTCCATTTTCTGAATCTGTCATTCACCATTTGCATGCACCATCATTCACTTATCCTTCCACTTAGTATTGCCATGCATTCACATTCACATTCACTTTCATTTGCCCGTTCGCAATTCTGGGGAGCCTTGGCCCAGACTCTGCCTCACCAAGACAACATTGCACAATCTTGAAAGGGAAGACTTTGTCTTCCTCTCAGGAAATGCGCATTTCTACCCAATGACTACCCTCCATTCTTGCATTGCACAATTCTGAGGGGCAGTGACTGCTGGCCTAGAACATTGTGCAATGCAGTCACTGAGCCTGCAACCATTGCCAGTTGAGATTGTGCATTGCGCAATTCCATCAGTTATCATCCATAATGGATTGTTCATTGTGCAATTACAACAGTCAGTCAGCCTCGCAGCGACCCAGACTATGCCTTGCGGAGTCTTGGAAGTCATACTCCTGACCTCGAGGCAGAAATTACGAAACCTTCATGATCAGTCACATAGGTATGTTGCAACTCAGTTCTCAAGTTCATTTTGGTTTTCGACTGATGGATTTCTTGTCATGAGTGTTTCCATGTCTCCAAGTGTCGCAGGTTTTCATCTGCCTCTCAACAGTACAGGTACAATAGTTTCCAAGAGAGCAGAGTTGAAGACACCGTTTATAACACACTTGGGGATGTAGTCGATCAAGTGTATATGGACTTGCCTACCCATGAAGACATCAAGTTGTTCATACAAAAGGACATCAAGATATTATCACAACAACATCATAGCGAGCAAAATCATGAACAACAGCTGAAGGCAGAATACCTGATGCAACAACTGCAAGAGGAACATTGTTAACAACACAGAGATGGAACAATGTTGCAAGCTCAAGTAGATCCACTTGCGGTGAAGGCCACTTTGGAGACTCAGGCTTTGAGGTGACGGCACAACATGGAGATCATGCAAAGGCAAAGAACGTAACATAGAAGGAGTTGCATGTGCTCAAGTAGCAACTCAAGGAAGAACATGTACAACAGTGGGCGCAACATGCACTCACAGATGAAAGTGCACACGTACAAGTTAAAGATCCATCCCAGCGGCTGGCATGGAGGAGACATGGTGAGTAATGTTGTTGATCACATGCAAGGAATTCAACAGCATGCATGTCATCATGTGCACACATGTGATCCCACCCATTTAGCACACTCATCGAGGCCAGGACAAGAAGCAAGTCCAACTAGAGTTGAACATGTAGTTGACAGTTGATGCTCATGACCACCACAACACACTAGAAGATCAACATGGACACTATGCATCAATGTGTTTCTTGTTCAGCCACACCCAAGAAGACCATGCGCATGTTAGTAGACGAGTTCGATGGAGGAGCCACACCAATGCACCTGGATGGAACGAAGGCAAGAGTTCATCTCAGCAAGATGTCACCATGTAGCACATGCAGGCCATCATGGATGACCAAGCTTGGTATCAACTCACCACCTTCACCATCATAGGCATGCCAAAGAGTTGGTCTCACCATAATGGACTGAGTGTTAGGGATGTCTTGCATGGATTGCTCAAGCCATTTTCTCTCACATGGGCACGTGTGCATTGTAATGTAATGTCTTGTCAAGTGGAATTTCAAGTGTCGATAGTTGGATGTAACAACCATATAGTATATGAAGAGTCATGAAGGTAGATGAACTGTCATAAAGGGGAATGTTAAGGGTCACCCCACCCTTTTCTATAAATAGAACCTCATAACTCAATGTAAAGGCTTTTGGTCAGCCAAGCTTCTAATAGGACTATCTTAGAGAGAGCTTGGACAGTATTGTAACAAGCCTTGGCTTCTCCATTGTGCATAGCTAGTACATTTCTTTAGAGGAGCAGGCGATTGTGGTTGTAACATTCCGCTATTAGAACTAGTGGTTAGACATGGATGTATTGTATGACTGGAATTTACACTTCTTAATATAACAAGAGCTTACATGTTTCATGCATATGTTGCATTGTATTCTATGCTATCTGGTTTGCTCTAAATGATATTAGTATTGGTTTGCTTACACATGCATGTATAGCTATTTGTGTATGTATGTATGAATCTTCCTGAAATGTGTTGCTAAACCATCACTTTGGATTTCTTGCTAACTTGTCTTCCATGTTGTGATGCATCTTAGCTCATGTGTTCCCTTCTTAACTACGTACTATCACAAGTTTCCAAGGGCCGCACTCATCTCAACCCCCATGTGTTAGAACCTCTCATGCACCTTCCTTGGCTCACTGCAGCTGTCACACCCTTGCTACCAACAAAGTTCTCCTACTTGCCTCTGTGTGAAATCGCGGTCAAGTCATTACCATACAACCCATTAATAGGGCTCCTACACCAAATGGTCTGAAGTCTAATTTGGATTTCTTATCAAGGAGATCCCCTTAGATGTCAGTGGTTTGGGAACCTTCAACAGGTTGTCAACAACACCGCATAGGAGGAAGAAAGCCCCATGGCCTACTCTTTCTTTATGGATTGGGTTGTATGAGATATGTACGTTGAAATATGTAGATGTTGAGACCGAAGACATGAAGAATTCTGAGGTCGGAACTAAGAGTTTCAATCCATAAGATCCTAACTACATATACAAGAACCACTATGTGAAGTTGTACTTCCTATGGGTTGACAGTGTGTGTCGTTGGCCAAAAGGAAGATCCTTGGAGGTATTGTTATAAATTCCCTAGGCTCAATGAACCAGTCGTCATGATTGTAGAATGGAAAGCGGCACCATAGGGAGAAACACCATAGGAAGCAACGACAACAACATCATCGAGTAGAAAACTAGTGCAAGACAAAGGAAAGAGTAAAATTGTTGAGAGCACAGAGGTTGAGAAAAGGTACGAGTTCAAAGAAGATCCACTTGTTCAAAGACTAACTTTGGAGATAGAAGTAAAGAGGCCACAATGTGACAAGAGATTAGCACAGAGAAAGAGGGAGAAGAAAATATTGGAAGAAATGAAAAGGATATTGCAGGAGACGAAGAAGAAGTTGAAAGCAGAACAAGAGCTCAGGAGGAGAGAGCATGAAGAAAGGTAGAAATAGGAACAAGAAGAAGGACAAGGCACACTAAGAGAGAAAACTGTGCACATACAGGTTGAGACAATGGAGGAGCCAGTAGATGATGAACAGGGTGAGAAGGTGTAGGTTCAGGAACTTTCTTAGTAGGTTGAGTAATTGGTCGAGGCAATAGACATGGAGACTGAATAAGAGCTAGAGGACCAAGACATTGATCCCATGTCAAGGGCATCTGAGGTCGTACCATAGTCTCGCCACCTCTAGAACCATAACCAATCCTGAGTGAGCAAGGAGAATTTGTTCTCCTTGATGATGATCTAGAGACGAATGTGTATAATCTAGCATTTAATGAGACATAACAGAGGATTGTATAGGCACAAAGAAAGCATCTCTAGCATGATCATACATCACCTGCACACACAAACGAAAGGGTGATTATACCAAATGTTAGAAGACATCTAGTTTACATGGTCGAGGGTTCTGAGGCTTATGAAGAATCCATGAGTTGAATGGTCAAGTTCTTGATAACAAAGAATCACCGAATAGCGAAGGACTTGCAAGAGGCTAGGTAGAGAACAGAGCAGTCCATAGGATCTGCCATGACAGAGATGGAGAAAGGAATAGTGGTAGAGATATCAACTTTGGATGCCACCATGTAGATAATGTATAGAATATTTGTCACCGTGAGCAAAGTAGTTGTCCATCTATACAATTTTCAGTAGTAGTGTGCATAGATGGCCCAAAAACTCAAAGACATTCATATTGTTATTGCGCACATGCAAGAATGGACAATGAGGTATAGGGGAGCCTCACTTTACTTTCACGAGAAGATGAAGCCACATGATGAGCTAGACAAAGCACGGATTCGAATGCAGATCCAAAATTATGAGAAACTCCCTCCACTCATCACTAGCATGGAGGCTTCCTATGCACTGTGCTTCATGAGTTTGGATGTCATAGTGCGAATGCACAAGATCCCTTCCATCTGAACCTTCACCCAGACCATGAGGAAGAAAGAAGTCATGCTAGATGTCGAAAGGTACATAGAGCACTTGATGCGTATAGCCACCAGTGATGACTTGAAGCTCAGCGTAGAGAACATGCAATGGTAGATTAGTGGTCCAACCACAATTACGACAATGTTGCACATGCTTCAGAATGAGCTAGACAGAGATTTCATAATCATATGCTTGGAAGCCATGGAGGCTAGGGTATTTTTCGACAAAGTTGCCATCAAATAGTATGGGGACGCAATAGAGCATTACCAAGCTTGGTATCAGTTCCTCACTAAAGATCATCGTGAGGAGGTTACCAAGTAGGTCTTTCCTTAAGACCCCGAGTGATTTTGTTTGTCTCGTCATGCTGACTCAAGCCTATTTTTTTCCCACATGGGTATATGTGGAAATTGTATTATTGTAAACATATTTTAAATGAAATTCCAAGTGTCACTAGTGGAATGTGAACAATCATTGTTTTAATGTGAAGATTCATGAGAGTAGTCCAATAGTTAAAGGGGAATGTTAAGGGTCACCCCACTCTTTGTTATATATAGAACCTCATAAATCATAGTAAAGGATTTTGGGAGCCAAGTTTTTGGCTAGGTATTACTTTTAGAAGGCTTGCAGAGTATTGTGACAAGCCTTGGCTTCTCCACAATGTAGAGTGAGTACATATCTTCAGAGGAGTAGTCAGTGTTGACTGTAATGTTCCACTATTACAGCTAGTGTTTGCCAATCATGTATGTATGGATGGAACTTTCATTTTATATCTATATAACAGAGCCAACATGTTTTCATGCATATGTTGTTATTGTAGTTCGATTATTCCAATTTCTTTAGCAATGTGCATTATTTTACTTACGCATTTGTGTATGAAATATTTTGTATATGAATGTATGAATCTCGTTGAAGACACGTTGTTGGTTAAACTCGTCACTTTGGACTGTGAACTATTCTACTTTCCAGTTTGAGATGTCATTCAACTCGTGTATTCCTTTGAGGCTACATACTATTACAGGATTTTAAGGGATACATTTCCTTTTCCCCTCCATGTACCAGAACCCCCATTCATCTCACTTGACTCTTGCAAGGTCACACACTTGCTTCCGAAAAAGATATCACACTTACCTCTGCGTGCTATCACAGTCAAGGCATTGCTTTACTACCCACTACTAGGAATCCTACTCCAAACGGTCTGAGGTCTAGTTGGGACCTCTTACTGGGGAGATCCCTTCCATGTTGGTGGGTCTAGCAACGTCAATAGGTCCCATAATCCATAATAAAAGGTATCAAAGTCTCTTTTATTGTTATTTATTTTCTTGCAATAGTTATAGAAAACAAATATTAATGTTGAGGAATGAAAACCAAGGTACAATTTTTACTAATGTTGAATGTTTCAAGTGTGGTAACCTTTCCCAAAAGGAATTAGCTTGCAGATCTAGTAGGTCAAAGCCTACAAAAAGTGTATCCCATCTATTAAATACAAAGAAAGTTTAGAGGAAAAAAGATGAGGTGAAAAGAACTAGAAATCCAAAGGACTTCAATAAAGAACATTATGATTTGCAAAAGGGCCAGAGGATAGGAAAGGTTACACATGCTAAAGATATGCCTGACAACATTGGGAGGAGAAAGGATCATCAAAATACTCCCACTCAAATCTAAGGCTTGCATGGTCTTAGGTGGACTATATGGAAACATTTTGTGTTGCATGGAATTTATTAGAAATGATACCATATCATAAATGCTGCATGGACATTTTGTTGCAAGTTATTGTCTTGGATTTGTAGCACTAATATATTTTGTTGCAGGATATTATTTAGAGATGGCACTTTTGCACGGGAAGCATCTCACATGCTTCCAACTTTTAGTGGTTTATTGATGGCATATATATGTTTTTTCATATGATAGTTTCTTGATTATTAGAAGCTTGTTGTTTCTTACTCTTCAACTAGACTTTATAGTGTTGATTGATCCATGTGGATGGATAATAGTATTTTGCTTCGCATTGTTCTGTGTTGATGGAGATTTATCGTTATATTGTATTATTGGAGCCTTGCGATGTTGGTGCTACTAACTATTGATGATGTAGATTGATTGATTATGACATTTGTTGATGACGACATGGACTAACTTCTTCGAGAGAAATTGTGCATACTCCTTTGGCGTGTAGTTATTCATTTCTAGATCTTGATCATGGGTCATCATTTTCATTGTCACAACATTATAATTATGAGTTATAGATCTATAGTCTCATTATGAAACCATGTATTATGATTTCTTATCTTTAGTGTTGGTTGAGTGATTCATGAAATGGAGAGAATTGTGGTCAGGAATCAAGATTGTCTTGATATAGATATTTCAGAGTCATTTCAGCCTTGTTTTAGTTGGTATATGTTATTTCTTGCAACCATGTATGTGATTTTAGATTCATTATGTAGCCATGTAATATCATGTACCAATTTTGGGTCATTAGTTAAGCCATATGAGTGATGATCATTTACAAGTGAGGTGTCATATCTCAGCTTTTAGGGGGCATTGGAAAATCACCTTTTATCACTTTTGTAGTCATGTAATAGGCCTATGAAGCCTTGTCCTTTCATTGCAGATATTTTTGAGTCATAGTCCTTAGTTCTCTTGGAGTAGCCTCCTACATGTGGCATGGAGGAAAGGATTGTTTCAGAAGTATTTTGTTCAGCAACTTAGTGAGACAAATGTAGCCTCTTGTAAATTTTCAAGAGGAGCATATTCAATGAGAAAATACATGATAATGGCACAATTGTTCACCTATCATACACAAAGAGAGAGCGTTGATGACCACACCATATTGCTCATGATCTTTTGTGGTATGTTATTTCTACTTGAGCAAATATGTTATGATCATGATCATTTCTATGTATGTGTTGATATAGTGTCTTGGTGAAGGCTCAATGATTAGTGATGATGATGTTGTTGCTCATTGAGATTAGGAAAGAGTGCTCCTACTCATGATAGATTGATGTTGATGCTTATCATATGTTGTTTTTGTGTTGATTAGATAATGATATTCATAGAGCTAGATCTATTAATTGAGTTTTTTACTACTTCGATACATCTATTTGTTGTTTCTAATTTGATGTTGCTATTTTGGTTCAGTGTTTGATGTGGATGGAGTTGCTAGTTTTTTTTGGTTACCTTTCCTTATGATATGTTGTTTTTTATGGTTATGTCATGTTGTTGATGATGTTGATGGATACATTGTTACTCATTTATGTTGTTTTATTTTCTCATGCTTCTTCCTTGGCTAAGAAGTGATGTGGATGGAGGCACTGATTAATTCTGTTGTTGCTACTTTAGGAGGTATAGAGCTTATGTTACTATTGTTGATGGTCATCATATGCTTTTCTACTATTGGTTTTGATGTCAATCGTATGCTTGTTTCTATTGTTGTTGGTTATGGTATGTTGCTTCCTAGGAGGATGTTGTTGTTGTTTCTCATACTATGTTATTGATGGTGGATCTAGCCTTGTTTTTCTTTCTTATGGTGATCAAATTTTTGTTCTTATTGTTGTTTTTAAGTTAGGGGGAGCTATTGCCTTTTCATTAGATGATAGGTACAACGATGCCACCATTTATGATATTTTTAACACTTTGGCATTGATGTCAAACATGGAATTCTTGAGGACATTAACTTTTCTTAGGAAAGCTGGATGGCTCAACCACTGTTTCCATCAATGCCAAAGGGGGAGAATATTAGCATTGATGATGCAATTGTTGTTGCACTTGCTAGTTGTAGTAATTGATGGTTGGAATTGATGTCAACTTGGGCATGCATTGAAAATGATTCTATTATGGGTGGTTTCAGCTTTGGCCTATGGTTTGTGGCTAGTTACAACTAGATTTGTTGGTTGGTTCCACTAGTTTCACATGTTTTATTGTTGCAGGTGATTTGGCTTTGTTTATGTAAGTTGTTTTGGAGTTGAGTTATTTCGGTTTTGTTTGAGCATTTTCTCTGGTTTCCTTATGCATATGGCATATTTTATGAGTAGATTATTACCATGGAACATGTATTCTTGCTAGTAGCATTACCCAGGTATTGGTATGTGTGCAGATCAGGTTGGCATGTGATATTATCTTGGTGCAAATAGTTTTGGTATTGACATAGCCATGGTATTTTCCCGTAGTATTGTTTTGGACATTACAGCGCTATAGGAGTTCATGGTATTGGCATAAACATGGTATTTACTTGGATATTATCATGGTACAAGGATCCATGGTATTAGCATAACCATGTTATTTACTTGTGCTATTGAATTGGAGATTACCATGGTAAAGGGGTTTGTGGTATTGTCATAACCATGGTATTTACCCATAGTATTGACTTGGATATTACCATGGTGTAGGTGTCTATGGTATTGGCATAACCATGGTATTTAACTGTGCTATTTATTTGGAGATTACCATGGTACAAGCGTCCTAGGTATTGACATAACCATTGTATTTTCCCATGGTATTACTTTGGAGATAATTTAGGATAATTTGCAATATAAAAAAAAATTAAAAAGAAATTATTGAGTTGTTTTTACTTTTTGGTGATGGTTGAATGAGTAAGGAAGAGTGTTTGTGAGAGAAGAATATTGTGTGTAGGTTGTGTAGTAAATGTTGCAGAAAATATACAACAATTTACACTAGTAGTAAATGGAAGCATAAGCGTGATTCAACCATATTTATATGTAGCCATATAGTGATAGAATAAGGAATGATTGTATATCATTTTCTATATTATTTCTCATTATATTTTTATCAAATAATATTTTGTCTATGCAACATGTATTATTGATGGGGTTTTGGGAGTGATTGAGTGAGGTGTTGCAGAATTGTTCCTGGTGATTTTTGTATTTGTTTTGACCCTAGGTTTCTAAAGTTTGTTGCGTTGTTCTAGTTGAGAAGTTCAGATTGACTCTAGTATGAAAATAAATGAAATGAGGTCCACATAGAAGAGTGGAGTGGGGGTATGGAAAATTCAGTGTAAAGAACATATTTCTTCACAACACCAATTCGATTTGGGCGAGGATCATTGGTCATGGTGGCTTCCATCAATTGAGTTTCATAGAGTCGTGAGATGAGGATTAGATTTATTCATGATTCCAATCAGAATTGAGTGAGGCTCATTGGTCGTGGTGGCTTCCAGGAGATGGATGTGTCTATAGACATGAGATGAGGATCATAGTTCTTACTCATATTATCCATATGTATTTTTTTATGTATTGAATTATTTGATGAATAATAAAATTATTGAGCAGCGCACTAACAACAGTCGGTGGTGTTTTTCCCTAGAAAGGGTTTTCCACTATAAATATCTTGTGTCCTCTTGTGCATGTTTATTTGGTTGGTTTTATGGTTCAAAAGTGACGATCTTGGTGTAGCTACAAATTGAGATTTATTATTTGCTGAGTTTTCGAATATTTTATGTGATTTGATATTCGAATGGGTTAATGTATGTGTGTGTGAATTAGTAATTGGAAAATAATTAATATTTTATAATTCCTATTACTACCAATTCACCCCTCCTAGTAGTGAGCTCATATCCAATAGTAAGATCAAACTCGCTTTTCAGAATAAGAAAAAAGAAGAAGGAACTCAAACACGGAAGGAAAAGAGGCCCAAAGAAGTAGAGGACTATAGATTTTCACTCTATGATCAAAGTCAAGGAAACCCAAGACATATTGAGAATGGGAAATTGATGCACATGACATGAGATAAGGGCTATGCCAAGATGCATAAAGGATTTAATGTCAATGCAGATAGAGGAGAAAATCAAGATAATGAATAGAAAAAACACATGAATATCAACAACAAAGGTAGGATCGATAATGAAGTAATAAATCATCAGAGATATGAATTATGTTATAAGCACAATCAAAGCATGTACAAAAGAATTATTACCTAAAGAAGGTTCTCTTCAGACAACTATGAAAGGGACAAATTAAGTAATCCCCAGGAATCTAGTGTTAATAGATACAATTATTTTTCTCCCTTAATGGATCACCCTAAATGCTTCATATTTCACAATGATGGACACTAGAAAATCAATTTCTCCTCCAAATAAAAAAAAAATAAGAAGAAAGCACAAGGATATGGAGAAAAAAGTAAAAAAATATAGGAGAAATGCAGTCCATCTATATGTGCTCAACATAAAGAGGACCAATTGCATGTAGATAGTAGATTCTCAAATCACATGAAAAGAAAAAGAAGAAAACTTATAACACTGAAGGAATTCTAAGGTGGCATTATCATTCATAGAAAAATACATTAGATAGAATAATGGGAAAATGATTAAGTATCCCTGACAATCATAAAGGGAAATCTAAATATTTCTATTTTGTTTAGAGCTCAAAGCATAATATTCTAAGCATAATCAAATATTTGATAATGGACACAGGGTACCATTTTCTTCTAAAGGCTGTAAAATAAGTAAGGAAGAGTTTGGAAGATTAGTGGTAAAAGAAAGCAGGACCTCAAGCAATGCATGTGTTCTGAATAAAGATCAAATAAAGGGAGGTTTTATTTCTCTCAACTTATCAATAAAATATAAGTGAGAGACTACAACACATTAACTCATATGAGAAAGACATAAAAATTTTGGGGTGACCTACAACAAAAGAATAATGAGTTGAATATACCACTACATATGTATTAGCAGTTGTAAGTGAAGTTGAGTTAGATAGAAAGTGATATGAACAAGTAAAGTGAAGTAAATATAGGTCCACAGGAATACCAAATAAGAAAATAATAACAAGGTGAGTCTACCATAATCATTCAACAGGTTAAAGAGAGGAAAATAGGTTGGTGGCCACCCACCTATCCCATTTGGACCCCCGCAACTGTCTCTTTCAGTTTTTCAGTTTCCGTAATTGTAGCACAAGTTACTATTTTTAGCAGTTTTTTCAGGTCCTGAACTTCCGGAGCCGTTTTGAGGCCCTAAATGACGTTTTTTGGGAAATCTGCGGGCAACATGGGTCCTGATGTTGCCCTCGCCAAAGTGGTAGTTCTCGGATAGATCTTTATAACGAGCTATCATACGCGTCAAACGGAGATCGTATGCCAAAGTTACGACCCCGGGAAATTGATGTACCAATTTACCCAAAACGGGGCCCACAATTTGGCGTGTCATCTTCTAAGGGTCGGTTTTGGAATGTGAAGGGTTTTCCATTGTTTCTCAATAATAAATAGGCCTTCGAGCCTCATTGTAACACAAGTTTGGAACAGTTCAGAGACATGTAGCCGCACATCTCTTCTCAGAGATAAGCTACCATCGTCCTAGCTGGTTTATTTCCAATTCTGGTTGTAAGCATATTTCGGTATTTTCCATTAATGAAATGAAGTGTTATTTCCGCTGCATCTCTTTATTTATGGTTATCGCATCTCTGTATTTATGGTTATCTCTGTAATCTATTGCGTTCCTATTTAAATCCGGATCACGCATTTAAAAATATCATCATGAAAAAATCTTCGTTCATCAGATTCAACATAGACATCGGGTTTTAGATCATACCTTTGCGTACTGATGCTTTTTGAAAGAGAAATAGTTTGATGTTCTAACCTTGGCATCTGCATTTGTTGACTTGCAACGATATTATCTGACCTTGTATCAAAGTCATCTCCTGGTTCCAAGGCAGGCTTCCCTCCAACGTCCTCGCTTTTGTCTTCTTGTATTAGAGTATGGATAACTCCTAGGATTTGGGGGCTTTCTTCATTATTAGAAAGAAATGAGACAAAACTCGAACTAATTTCTGCTTGATCAAATATAGGAGGCAGGGAATGTTCAGCATAATCTAAAGATTCTTCATCTATGAGTTCACTTTCAAGATCGTACTTTAGGCAATCAAGATGAAATCGCATATTAAAATCCCTAATAGATTCATCTTTTTTCCGAAGATAATCAATTTCATCGTATACCTGGTCATAGTCATAATAATCAAATTCAAGAATGAAAATCTTGACAAATTGATCCCAGCTGTGAATCGATGCAACTGGGAGGTTTATGCACCATTTTCTAGCTTCCGCCGTGAGTGTAAGAGTAAAAATTCTGCATAAAACGCCTTCATCAATTCTTTGAATATCATAACTTGAAACTCTTTGAATAAATTGAAGATCATGACTAAAAGTAGAAGAGTTATTCTTACCATTGAATTTTACCTGAGACAAGAGTCTTACCACTTCAGGTGGAGTGTTGGAAGAAGTAGGAACATGGATGCAACTCCAAATGGGAAGTCTGTGAGCAGCCATCCAGATTTAAATGTTACGATTGATAATCATTCCAACAGACACTATGTTCAGGCCCTCCTTCTAGCGCCAAATATGTTGAGGCCCCGAAAATCGGGTCGACAACAAGGAGGATACCCACCCGGTCCGGACCTTGGTTGGCAGCTCCTTATCCGTTTGGTATAGCAGGTCCGACTGGGGATAACGGGACCAGTTTCCTGATATTGGGTGTGTGTGTGTGTGTAGAGTTGAACTATGCTAATCTAAGAGTATTTTAAAGCTAACCCAATTCAGATTTCTTAACTTTACTCTATACTATTGTAATCTAGTGAGAAACAACACATCAAATCTATTCTAACCTGGGATGTATATCTTCTATTATGCTATCTAAAAAGATTTCGAACAATAACTGGTAATAAAGATCATTCAGCTATCATAAGAATAGAAATCATTAAAATTAAACCACTTTGCATAAGAAGTTAGGCAAAACAGTTGTGAACAGCGTATCGCATAATAAGCTATTCATATGTCAAACATAAACGATATGACTCCACCGTACAAAAGTGCCAAATGATAACCCATACATTCATGCAATAACATATAAACAACTGAAACTGTAAATCACTTAAAGAATATAAGCAGGAATTGCCAAGAGATAAAAGTACCATTTATGACTAATTCTACCCATAAGCTTCAAGCAAAAGCGATCTATCTCTACTTGTTCTAAAATCTACCAAGAGTACAAAAGTGCAACATCAGTAGCAGATATCAAAATGCAAGTAAAAATAAATCTCGATCCATCCATTCATCAAAACCTCCTCTGAGGGTGCAGAAGTGCATGTTCTGAGGATAAGTTTTTGACAAATCGTTGGACCCTTCTCTAAATGCATGAGAAGGGTTAAAATACTACTTCCTAATTCTAATAATAGTGTTTTTACAAAATTTTAGGATACGGTTCTCAAATGACCATCCTTTTTCTAATCTAAATAAAAATAAACAACAAACTACTAAAAATAAGCTACTTCTGAATTTGGTCCTTAAAACTGCAAGTGTTCATCATGGATTTGAGAAGAGTCTGTTGGCCGACTTCTGCGCTGAGCTGGGCTACAAAAACAACATTTATGAGAGCTGGCACAACTTTCTCGGCTGAGTTTATGATGCATTTCACAGTCATCCATTGACTGTGTGGCTTGACTAAGTATGCCCAATAGCACTCCCAATTCAACCTGTTCAATGCCTGGATCGCTTTTCCCTTTTCCTGCGCCTTCTGTTTCCATTCTGCCTCTATTCGTGACTTGTTTGGTAGGTATCCCAGGGTGGTTTCTGTGATTAAGTTGGCTCTGTGTAAATTTTCATTTACACAGTCTATAAGAACGCTTGCCTGTGTCGCCGCTGCCTCCGCAGCCTGTTCTGCCTGCCTGATTTGATCGTCCCATTTGTTAAAGAGCAATTCTTTATGGCTTTCGTTTATTCTGGGTGCATTTTCTGTCTTCCCTTCCTCTCCATCCTGCCAAGCTAGATACTTTGTCACTCGTCTGTCAACCTGGTCGTAGTCACTTCGCAAGTCTGTCACTTGATTGGTGAGTTTGTCGCTCAGCTCGCAATAGTAACTCCACTGCGATATTTTACATCCCAACTCTTCCTGTTGCTGCAGAAGTTGCTCATTTAAACTAGTAGACTCTGAAACGAATTCGGCAAGCTTGGGCTCGTCCTGGTCTATTTCTTGCAAAGCTTGCAACTGCTTTCCTTTTTCGTCTAGGCTTTTCTGATAGCTTATCTGCATTTGTTGAAAGTCTTCTTGTAGTTTCTTGAGTTGTTTGGACGCTTCATTACTGGCATTGGCTTGTTGTAGCTGTTGTTGTAGTAGTTGTATTTAGTTTTCTTGCTCCCTCAACAGTTGCTGAACTTCCAACGCTTTGTCGATAATCGCAGAAGCGTATGCTCCTGCGATTTGAGACAACTTCGTGAGATTTTCTGTCGAGTTGTTGTTAGGGTCTTTCCATAAGACGTCTAAATGTTCAGCGTCCTGTGACAGCGTATTCTCCAGCTTTCTCTTCTTTCTTTTCCTTCTCACCACTGCTCTATGTTGGGGACTATAGAATACATCCAGTGGGGGAATTTCCTCTACACTAAGTAGAAGCTCAGAAGGCAGAGCGATATGACTGTGCTCCGTTTTTGAGACACTACCGACCATGGTTGAAACCATTTCTTGTGCTACCTATGCATCGCTCACAGGTGTTCTTGGGACTTGCCCTTCAAGGCTGATTAGCTCGTTGAAGTTTTCCCATTCTTTATCGAGCTCTTTCGTGACGAGTGGCGATTAATTGACGAGAGGAGGGACATCTCTTGGTGGGGAGGCGATAACTTGTAGTTGCGAAATTGCACTTGACTGAGCTGTATCTTTGGCTATTTCTTCGCCTTTTCCTTGGTCGCTTGCAGAATTTTTAGAACGTTCAAGTGTTCCTTGGGCAGCGTCAGATTTGGATTTGGAAGTACTGGAGTTTCCGCTGAGGCTGACACTGGGAGTAGGCTCTCTGGCGAGCAGTTGCAGCTTTTCTAGGGGAACACTGGCTAGCATTCTTTCTCTGAATAACAAAAATCTTTGGAGGTCATCTGGGGATAACCTCGACTTAGCTTCTCGCAAAACTTCCTGGAATGAACTTTTATTTTGAAACAAGTCATCAAATAAATCTTTCTTTCCGGTGAACACTTTTATTCTGACACTTATAGTGAAATCATGGGCAACATTATTTAGGTCAAAAGTTCGAGCGGGGAATTTAAATAATTGTAGAGACGTCACATTCCCTACTTCGGCAAAAGCATGTCCTACATCGAACAATGAGAAGGCCCCACAAGCTACAGGAAACTGAGGCCATATGGCATTCTTCTTGTCTTTTTTAGTTCTTTGGTTAGGCCGCCTTCTGAGCAAGTCTGATAGGCAATTTCCCTAGCCAAAAGCTTGTCGGGGACATACAGAGGTAGGACATGTGGAGGTACAGTGCTCCCAAACACTCTAATATAAGTGAACCATTCCTCCCCGAACCATCTTGCGACGGGGATGATGTCTATTTGCGCTTCGGGTGAGCACCTCGGGGGTTATTCACCATACATCATCCTATATAGGGGTAAGATGAGCCCGTGGAAAATCTAATAGAATTGAGGGGCAAACTGTGAATCCCATAATACTTTCTGATAAACATGAATAGGTGACGGGTCCTGGGTAGTCCATTTCCAACCCATAGTTGGGAATTTAGATACATAGAAAATAGAATCCATAATGTAAGCAGACAGATAAAAAGGAGGATAGACCCTTTGTGACAAGGATCTCTTAGATTGGTAATTCATGACAACAGTGTATAAATTATCAGAAAATATTTTGGCCCAATCCACGAGATCGGCATTTGTGGCAGCGTCTATGAGTGGTAGCCATTCAAACGAAAATATATTTATGTCTGGCATCCCAAACAGCCTGCACAACATGGCCGCAGCAAAACAATATGGAGAGGTGAGGGAACCAGTTCTGTACATACCATTTTTGTCCCTTTTTAGCGACTCCTATCTTCTGGTCCATTCTTTAGTGGTTTCTGCCAGGTTTGGGTTTTCTGCTGCAGATTTCTTGACAAATTGCATGTTGTAGGTCGTCTGAGGCTCAGGAAGATGATACATAAGCTTTAAGTCTTGCTCGGCGAATGATCCTATGAGCCCATGCCCTTGAGCCTTGAATTGTCTGCCCTATAACTCTGCATTGTCATGTATCCATCTGATCATATTTGTATACGGAAAAATCTTGGGTCTAGCTGCTATTCGGTGAAGAAATGAACATGCCAGCTCTTCTAAGGATGCCTCGGAAGAGTTTTGTGATCCCGCGGTGCTATCAACCTTCATTACTCTAGGATTTTCCTCCTCCAGCATCCTATACATGCCTTCCCAGGTCGAAATTCCTGCGTCCCTGTTGCATGTAGTGTCTGTGTACAAGGGCGCCATCTCCTTTGCCTTTTCCTTCGTCTCGGAGCCTTGGGCTTTATGTTTCTTTCCCATTTTCTTCTGTGTTCGGCTTTTGAATCTTCTTATCTCTTAGTTCCTGCAGATTATGAGCGAAGTGGAAATGACTGATTGAGAAAGGTGATGGGAGAGTTTTAAATGCAACAGATATACCAAATATGCCACCTTATGTGAAATAATTCTTTAACAAAGCACGCATCTTTATTTCATTAAATAACTGACAACTAATCCACTTACTATCATTAAAAGCGCATGATTTGGGGTCAGATTATGGTAAGTGGCTTTTCTTTGAATGGCATGCCCGAAGAATTCACGATTAAATGATTCATGATTTGCATACGTTACATTGAAGATCGTGCCATCGCAAGGCGCGCTAATCGAAAATCGCCAGATCGCAGGCTGCGCCATCGCGGCGATCGCAATATCGCAGGTCGCAACATCACGGGTCACAGGAGTTTGATGTTTGTTGAGTATTGCCATTTTATTTCTGTGATGTGCGATCTTGCAATCGGTGTTATCGCAGATCGGCAGATTTTGAGGTTTTCCCTTATGAACATTACTTACTGCGATGCGACGTTAGGCTTAACGTGGGGGGGGGGGGGC
>APFE031170627.1:97241-109867 GCA_000404065.3 Pinus taeda | reverse complement strand
GGTGGGGTTTGCTGGCCACAACAGTGTCATAAGAAGTAGAATTCGAATTCCCCTCATGTTGGAGGAGGAATCTGAGCCTTGTAAAAGAATTCTATAAATAGGAGAAAGAGAAATATACACATGGTTGGAAATTTATTAAAAAAAGCTCCAATATTTGGCTTTATGTAAAGACTCTATTTTAGTAATACAATATTGGCTTTACTTCTCAGGACTCAAGAGGGATTCGATGTTCAGAATGTGTTGTGTTTCTTTTCCCAATATTTGTAGTGGTATGAATGTGTAATCACTTAAAATTCACTCATAGTGCTTTAAATTCCTGTATACATTCATAGACTGTGTGGTCCTATATGTTTTTGGTATGTTTTGAATGTGTTGAATGCTGAATGCCCTGAATTATACGTAAGGTTGATACCATTGTTATACTAAACTGATGTTGACTCCATAAGCCCAATGGATAGTTTCTAATTGTGTTTCCACCATTCATATTTTTACATTCGTTTCACAAGAGTTAGCCATCTTAATCATAATCAAAACATTAATCCTTTGAGAGAGCCCTCTCTAGTTGGGGAGGCTAAGCCTCAGCCTAAAGTAGGTTTGAAATAGTTACTTGAGGTCTTCCTAGTCTGCGGCCTTCCAAGGTCAGATTTTGAGATAACAACTTCATTGGGGAGTGAATAGTTTGTTTTTTTGTTATTGTTGTTTGCTTTATAAACTACAGACAGAGCCTGAAGTTAGCCAAATAACCTTCGAACTGCTCTTGCTATGCAATTGCAAAGTAGATGAATGTTGCTTCAGTCAATCTCCAGGTTAGTTTATGAACTAAACATTTGATTTAAAAGCATTATAAACGCCCTTGTGGTAGCTCAATAACCTCCTAATATCATACCTCTATACTTTGTTCTTTACTGTTCATAGTAGCTCAACTTAACTCATTGAATTTAGCTACAAATTCGAGAAAAAACCCACCTCAGTTTCGCTCCCTGGCCCATCGCACCATCTATCACTAGAACCCAATATGCATCGTACCTCTTTTGTGTAGCAAGTGAGATGCATCCCTGTTTCTGTGAAGCATAGGTGCGATGACTAAGTCATACTATTTCTCTCTTTGAAATTTGGGTTTGTCCTCCTTGTTTTCAGCTCTATTCAGTTGTTCTGCTGGTTATGATTAGTATCTCATTGCTGAAGCCTCCTTCCTTTACATAGTTCAACCTCCATTGATTAGGACTAGTAAATGTTTTTGTGTATTTGTCCATCATTTACGATCCTTTGTTAAAAAGTAGCTTAAATAGAACTGTCGTTTTGATGCAAAAAGTGTTGTAAATATCGTTTTGTGTCAAAAGGAAGAGTGTCATAAAGTCTTCCTCCTCTAGATAGTCAATTGTACTTTTTCATGTATTTGATTTGAATTGTTATTATTTGAAGTCTCGAAAGAAGTTTTCTATTTGAAATCAAAAAGTGTTGTTTTAGTCTTCCTTTCATTTTGAAGAGAAATTGTCGAAATGTCGCTTTGAAGAAAATATTTCAAATCTTTACTTAGTTTTCCTTTTTGCATTTCACACATTAAGGGAAACGAAAAAAAAATACATGCATTTGCATTTGCATTTATACTGTGTGTGAAAAATGATTTAGGAAAAGTGCATTTAGTGTGTGCTCTTTGCTCTTTGTTTGAAAGAATCGTAATCTTCTTTCCCTAGTAGCTAGGATTTTCATTGCTAAAAATAAACAATGATTGTTTATCATTTTAGATTGCATATTTAGGAATTTTACATCCACATCATGTGGTGAACCTTGAAAGACAAACTTCTAAACAAGATCAACTCTAAAATAAATCTCAATGAACTTAACAACTCTTTGGAACCTAATGCAACACATCTAGAGGTCTAGGCTAGAGACGTGTTCCAACGTCGTAAAACCTAGTAAATATTGTCTTCATTGAAGGTTGGGTGATTCCTCCTCTTTGATACAACAAGTGCTAGTATGGACTTGTGCTCCCCGTACTGTCGAGTATTTATTGGGAGACCACAATAGTCTGATATACTTTATCCATAGGAAGTTGTGTCTGCCTCCCTATCGATCGCAATGCACTAAACACAACATTTGGGAAGACTGACTGCCATACATAAGTCCTTGGTAATTTCTCTTTAATTTACCACCAAGGTGTATATTACAGTTTTGCGATTGGTTTGGTAATCCCTCTGTCTAGAGTTCCAGAGTAGTCGCTTTCATTCCTTTTCGACTCCTTAAAAGAAAAGATCCATCTGAGCACTTGTCACTTCAGACTCATTAAAAATCAAAGGTGACTAGAGTCATATTTAGCTTTTTCTCGACTCTTAAAAATTGAAAAAGCAAAGTTGTGTCAAAGCATCATTAAAGTTTATTTAATTTGGAATAACATCATTTTCCCCTTAATTTTGAGTTGATCAAGTAATCCGCAATCGTGGAAGAAAGTCAATCAAAACCCCATCATTTGCGGAGACTAGTGAGTCAACCGTCTTTGACTCCAAAAATGAAACCATTCCAGGTAAAATGGTCTCATTTAACTGAGTCCAATTCTCCTGATTTATTTGAAACTTGTGTTTCAACATCATCAGAGAGTACAATTACTCCAATAATTTCTGGTACATCTGCCTTTACAGAACAAGTTCTGCAGTTACAAGAGGACATTAGAACTGATCCTAGTGTGACAGTAGAAACTTCTATACCTAAAACAGCTCCATCTAGGGCTGATCCAGAAACTGAAGTTCACTTACCTGAACATCTAGAATTTGAGTTCTAGAATTCAGAAGGTGTCACCCCTCCAGTGTTTGTTACTGCAGAAGCAATACCTTCTTCAGCTCTAGAAATATTTTACAGACCTGACAATCTACCTCTTCCACCTAGACTGCTTGCCATAGAAGAGATAGTAGAGGATCTTCCATCGAGTACTACATTGCATTTTGGAATTGGGATCCACTTATATCCTTCTATTCTTGAATTTATTTCTCTTAATCATCATTCATCGCAAGTTCCTGTCAAATCGCTAGGAAATCTTTTGGATAGACTAAATATGTCCGAACAACCATCAACATCTAGGATTGTATCATCTGATACAGCCACAACAAAACTTCCTGCTGCCACTCCTATGATGTTCGCTGGTATACCATCTGTCCCAACTAGTTATCAATCACTAGATGGATTCAACTCAAGTACTGCTTCGACGACATGGTCTATTCCTATTTGCTCATCTAGAATACTATCTGGCATTTCTTATGTTGAAACTCAGCAAATTGATCCTGCATGTCAATATCAATTTGGGAAGTTGAGTCTTCAAAGACCAATATATCCTTTAAGCACTGGATTGCTGCCATATGGGGGGCAGTATGCCTTTTCATTGTTCCCTCCTGGAGAGAAATTATATGAGAGTTTACAACAAAATTCAGGTCAAACTGGAATTACATCCAGTGGTTGGATACCAATACTGCCTCAACAGTGAAGGGTTGTATATTCAATGCAACCAGCCCAACCTGTGTTGAATATTACCACTACACCTGCTATTGTGACTGTGTCGCAAGTACAAGCACTGTCTATTGTATGTCAATCTCAAGTCTCTCAGGTTGCATTACAACAACCTCTTGTCTCTACGGCTCAATCACAACCTCAGATTAGTGCTTCCTCAACTAGAATGACTCAGGCTCAAATGGGTACTATCACTTCGCATCTTGGTCAATCATCCAGTATTGGGAAATAGCAAATGGTCCAACAACCATGGCTGGTACATTATCAACAATTGCAATTCCAGCATGCTTACCGAGGACTTGAGCAACAAGGCTTTGTAGGTAATGGGCAACCACATTTTTGAAATGGTTATCAACAACCATACTATAATGGTTATGCCCATCAACCTTATCAAAGTTACCAACATCAGATACATTATGATGGTATGCAAAGACCTATTCCTTAGGTGATCCCATCTTATCTTGGGTATGCTTCGCAAACCTGAATCAACAGTTACATTTGTAGCAACTCTAGAATTACTAGATCTGAACCGACTGACAAATGATCCAATTACATATGCCCCTTGGTGGCTAGTGATTCCTCATAAACTTCCCTCTGATATTCCTAAATTCAATGGAAATCCGAGTGAAGATCCATCGAATCACGTAATGACTTTTCATTTGTGGTGCTCATCTAACACCCTGAATGATGATTCGATTAGGCTTCGCCTTTTTTAGCGAATGCTAACTGGTCTGACAACGAAATGGTATATTGAATTTCCTAGAGCTTCATTCGATAACTTCAGCACCATTGCCACTACTTTTTTAATGTAATTTCAGTTACACATAAGGTACGAAATGGGGACAGAACTCCTTACCAACTTTAAACAGACAACAACCACTCACATATCTAATCATATTCATGACTGGCAACATTGTCATCAAATGGTAAAGATGTATGTTCCTGATCAGCTTCTAGCTGAGTGGTTTATTAAGTCATTATTGCCTTCTATTATAGAGGATGTGGCAAAGGGAGGATTTTTCACTGAAGAGCAAGTCATTGCTCATGCTCAATATTTGGACTTGATCTATACTCAGTCTAGCACACTCTACGACAAAATTCCTGACGCTCCTAGACTAGAATTTTTCATTCCTCCCCTCCTAAATCGAATAGGGACTCTCATGCTGACGATGGCATGATTGGTACCTCAAGTACGCAAACTACAAAGGCCACATCTAGTAAAGCCCTTGCAATTTCTAGTCAAAAAGTAAATGACAAAATTCTTGCCTCAGAAGCTAATGTCGTGTCATCTGACAAGGGAAAAGAACCAAAGCAACCAGGGGGCAAGAAGAAAGGGAAAAACAAAAAGAAGAAACAGGAAGATTTGACTCCTGAGAAATCTTCTGGAAACCCTGTTGGGCAAAAGAAACCACCTCCTCGTTATCCATGTTTAATATGTAATGATGAGCATCATACGAGAGATTGTCCAAATTGAGCTGAGGTTACAAAGTTTTTAAAGACTTCAAATACCTCTGCAGTGTTGACTGAGCTATTTCCAAACCAACAAACTAATCTAGTTTCTATCGATCAGGCTTCCCCATCCCAATTTCTTATGCTATCCATCTCGAAACAACAAAATGATGCTTTGATATCGACAAGGAATAAAGCTTATGGGAATCTATAGTCATAGAACAACAAGGCTATAGATCAACCCAGTAGTTCGACAACAACTTTTCCAGAGGTTGTTCTGCCCATCATTCTTGAATTAACTATAAAGATGCCAAAGGAATTAGTACATAAATAAACATTTAATCCTCATGCTCGAGCAGCAAAAAATTATAATATAGTGGAGGATCTGGCTCAATCGCCATCTACTATGTCGACACTTGAAGTACTATAGAATTTCCCCTCCCAAAAGAAGGCTTCATTATCAGTAATAGGTGGGATTGACCCAGCAGATTCCAATCTTGTGGCCTTTAATCATAAAGGATACGAACCTCAATTACCAGCCCAACTCACTTTCCTTAAATAGGTAAAAGCTCTCAACAAAACTATTCATAGAACAATCATTGATGAGGGGGCATCTGCATGTATTATGTCAATGAGTTGCTGGAAAATGTTAGGTTCACCACCCTTGTCACGATCATCAATGGCATTAAAAGAATTCGATGGAAGAACATGCATGCCATATGGGATTTTAAGTAACTTGAAAGTTGAACTGGGGGGCAAGATAGTAGAAATTGAAGTCAAGGTCATTGATGGAAACCTTGACTACAATATCTTACTAGGAAGGCCCTATATTTATGCTATGGATGTTGTTGTGTCAACATATTTTAGAAAGATTGCATTTCCCTTCCAAGGTGGAATTACAATCGTTGACCAACTAACCCTTTTCCCCAATAGTTCACAAGATACGGGAAGCATTCCATCAATCCGTGGAAGTTCTCAATCGCTTCAAAATGTTGGAGTAGGTCTCCTAAAAGACCCTTCCTTAATGGGTACTTTGCCCTCCCGCCTCCAAATAATCTGACGGAAGTGTCCATAGTGGAAACCTGTCATATGATATCTTCTACATCATCAAGGATTAAGAAGAACTCTAACCATTTTGATAGAGTGGATCATCGTGAGGTATTTCCCGTAAGTCCCATAGAATCTTTGTAGCAATCAATTTTCTGGGCCTGGGCGGCAAACCCAAATCAACACTCAATGAGTGTTTGGATAGATAGGTCTCTAGAGTATGGTACCTCTTTCGATTCTTGGTCTCGTATACATTCTACAGACAAAGGAATCATTCAGTCGGTGATGATAGGAGAGGCGCCATGGAAATATTACCACCAGCATTCCCATCTTCAAGATAAAAACAAAGATTATTCCAATGACCTTAATCATCCTTCAGTTTTTGATTTACTATCAAATACTATAAATAAGGTGGATTCCAAGTGAAATCTGTCCAATATTGAGGAAACTATCACCATTAATATCTCGACCAAACCTAATGTTGTAGAGAATATTCATGTTGGCAAATCTTGTTCACCTTCAGAACTGGAAATATACTATGCTCTCTTTCGTGAGTTCAGAGATGTCTTTGCATGGTGAAGAAATTCCAGGCATTGACTCGAGCATCGTTGAACATGAGATTAAGATGTATCTATATGTCAAAATAGTATGACAACAGCTTCAACCAGTTCACCCAAAGAAAGCCACTGCCATTAAGGCAGAAGTTGAAAAATGTTTACATGCTGGATTCATTTACCCTGTTCCTCTCACTGATTGGGTTTCGAATATTGTTCCTGTGATGAAAAGCAAGGAACGATTAGAGTGTGCATCGATTATAGGGATGTAAATCAAGATTGTATAAAGGACAACTACCCTACACCCTTCATCGACCAGATAATTGATGAATGTGCGAGATGTGAAATCTTTCCATTCACGAACAAATTTTCCAGGTACAAACAAATCAATATCCGCACACAGGACCAATCGAAGATTGCATTTATATGTCCATGGGGCACATTCACGTATTGTAAACTACCTTTCGGTTTGAAGAACGCAGGAGGGAAATGAACTATGCCGTACATGACATCAAGCACATCGTTCAACTATATCTCGATGATCTACTGGATCATTCATGAAAGCGGACTGATCATCTGCAGCATTTGAGAGCTATATTTCTACATTGCCGACACTACAATATACGACTCAATCCACACAAGTGTGTGTTTTGCATTGGTTCTAGTCGATTACTTGGTTTCATAGTTTCTAAGGATGAAATTCGACTCGACCCACATAAGGTTCAGGTAATTCTTAACATGCCTCCACCTTCAAATTTGCTTAAGATTCAGAAACTCCAAGGGAAAGCAAACTTTCTAAGGAGGTTGATTCCAAATTATGCCAAACTTGCTAAAGGTTATACATGTCTTTTGAAAAAAGAAGTACCCTTCAACTGGGATCAGGTTGCACAAGCTTCCTTTGATGCTTTAAAAGATTCCTTGGTAAAAGCATCATTAATGTATGCTCCTGACTATCAAAAAATACTTTAACCGGTATCTCGCTGCTACAGATACAACCATTGCCATGGTTTTAGTACAAGAAGACAATGGAATAGAACATCCTATGTATTATTTAAGCTGCAACTTAAATGATACAAAAAGAAAGTACTCTTATGTCAAAAATCTAGCTTTAGCAGCTGTTCAAGTAGTATAGAGATTTCGACACTATATACTCTTTTGCAAAACAACCATTTTGTCATATTGCAACCCTATGACCTACATTTTGTTGCGTTAATTGCTAGGGGGAAAATATTACAAATGGATAGCTATTTTGCAAGATTTTGATCTGAAATTCACTAAATCCAAATTAAAGAAATCTCTCGTCTTCGCGGAGTTACTTTGTGACCTCCCATCGTCGTCCAACAATTTAACATCTAAAGCATCAATCATGGATGAAACCCTATTTCTGATATTGTCAAGCGATCCGTGGTATGGAGATATACTGATATATCTCTAGACCTAAACCTTTAGGCCTAACACCTCTTTCTCTGAACAGCGACATATTCGATACCAAGCGAAAGACTACATGATCATCAATGGTACACTTTACCGATGTGGTGTCGATACAGTTCTGCGAAGGTGCCTCACACATTAGGAGGCCGAAAAAGTCTTGAATGACTCTCATTCAGGTGCGTGTGGGGGGCATTTATCTGTTCACACTACTACACAAAATATCTTACGAGTTGGTTACTTCTGGCCCATGATATTCAAAGATTGCATAATTGCAGTCAAAAGTTGCCATGCTTGTCAGAGTTTCGACCGCAAAAACAGAGTACCACCTGCACCACTACATCCAGTAGTTGCTGTTGGGCCATTCAACAAATGGGGCATTGATTTCATTACATGTAACCCCACCTCGGCTAGGGGGCATGGGTCTGTTATAGTCAATGTTGAATATTTTACAAAATGGGCCGACGAGATGCCTACATTAAACAACAAAGGTGAAACGACTGCTCTTTTCTTTTTCAATCATGTAGTCTCTAGATTTGTTGTTCCATAGGCTATAGTCACAGATCATGGATCACATTTTCACAATCACATGATGGTTGAATTAACTGCCAAATTAGGATTGTCCCATGATAGTTCTACTCCGTATTATCCATAGGCTAACAGACAAGTTGAGGCGATCAACAAAGTCCTAAAGTGCATACTGCAGAGAATGATTGGAGTCCACAAACGGAATTGGCATTTAATCCTATACTCAGCTCTATGGTCATATAGGATGTTGGTGAGAAATGCGACTGGATTTATGCCCTTTCAATTGGTCTATGGTTTGGAAGCTGTCTTACCAATCCAGTGTGAAATTTCGTCCCTCAAGCTCGCGGTGACTCTACTTCCTAAAACTTCAGAGTAAGAGGCTCATTTCTTAGTACTAATCCACTTGGATGAAACCTGTTGTGACGCCACGTTGGCTAATGAAGCACATAAGAAATGTGTCAAGGCGCAATTTGAAAAAAATTTCAAGCCTCGTGTCTTCTTGGAAGGCGACCTGGTCTTGCTCTATGATCAGGACTCTGATAAATTAGGGGAAGGTAAGTTCGAACCATTATGGATGGGCCCCTACATTGTAAGATTAGTATTGGCAAAAGGAGCCTACGAGCTGGTAGATTACGATGGGATTCCATTGTCGCAACCCTGAAATGGGTTGTATCTTAAGCGTTACTATGCTTGATTAAGTGTAGTAATCTCTTTATAGATATGATTTTGTTACTTTTTTGTTTTTGTCAAGAGTTATCATTTTGGTTAGGTAATCCACTTTACATTTGTTGCAGATGTCAAACTTTTTGGAATCATTTATTAGGTACGCCGACGGAGCTAGTCATAGTACGTGGAACCTATCTTCTACAGCCTAGGCCATTTTTTCTCTAAGCGACGAGTTAGTGAGTTTCAAGGGGATATGTTTTGGTCGATCAATGAACAACATCGCTGAGTATAGCACGTTTATTGAGCTTCTCTCTCATGCCATTTCACATGGCATACACTAACTTGTTGTCAGGCTAGATTCACAACTCGTCATTCTATAGTTTACTGGCATTTATTCCATTTAGAACCTAGCTATTTATCGCATGTTCCTAAGAGTCAGGATTTTGGAAAGACAGTTTGATTCCATTCAATATCAATATATTTCCAGAAACTTAAACACATTAACAAATTCATTAACAAACTATGTGTTGGATAGACATTTACAACATTTGTAAAGAAAGCATTTTACATTAAAATTTACATTAGGATTGCATAACTTAACCAAAATAAAGCCCCAAAAATAAAAAAATATATAATTGTTTATGGTTTTTACAAAATGTTTTGTGTCTAAGACAAAATCAGTCACGCGACCAAGAAACTCAAAAATGAATGCAGAAAAGCATCCTAGACTAATGATGCTGGTGATAACATGTCACTGCCTGTGTAATCATGCGCAAGAGCTGGGTCCATTGACTCAGCATGCCAGTAGTATGGCATTGTAATCTTAGAGGTAACTCGTCGGTCCTCACATCTTGAATACCAAGAGTGATACCCTCGACCTGATCCTGTAGCACTGCTAGGTTCTCCGCTATGTCCAGATCATGAAGAACAACCCTCCCTATAGCCTCTCCTACTGGAGCGTCAGCTGTCGCCCGTGGGCATGCTGTTGATTGCACTGGCCCAATATTTGCACACACATATATGAGTTCGATTAGTCTTGATAATAGTTAAAAACACAAAAACATTATAAAGCTGATAAACAAACACATGGTCAAGTCATTTTACCCATAACACTCCACTGCTTGCCAACCGGTAAAGCCAAATCTGGGTCGCCTTGGAAATCCATCCCGATGTATGGATACTCTGCAATTACCATCTCTTGACAGTCAAACCACTCAAAGAAGGCATCAGAGAAAGGAATCTGTGATTGACCAGCATGTCTGGCCATGAGATCAACCCACCTCTGCATCCGTGGTTCCCTCAGTGCTAGCAATCCTAATGAAATGTATTGAGGCTACATCAGTGGAATCCTCTCCAAGGAAAAAGCAGTTAAGATTGCACCACAGCCAAAGTTTTTGGATCCTCCATTCTTTACCTTGGAGAGATGTTCTTTTATGGCCGGAAGTATTGCCTCACACCAGTTGAATACCTCTGGTTCCAGGCATTCCAGGGCATATTGCATATAAGATCTGTTTGCCAAATGAAGAGCTGCACTATCAGCCAATCTAGCAAAGGTGAATAAAATGGTCCTCAAGGGCCAATTTGTGACATCCTAGATATTGATCTTGCCATCTCTGCTGGGCTGAGATCCATCTCTATAATACTGACGGATATAATCTCTCACAGATTCGCCCCCATGAGTAGATCCTAATAGTGAAAGAGGGGCACCACACCTTGATAACATCGTCAGGAAGTAGATATCCTCAACTGTCAATGGAATGGATTTGCCTCTAATCTGGATTTCCTGGTTGATCGGATATCGAGCATCGAGAAAATACTGCAACAAACTGATTTGTTGCCTCATGCTGGATATGCGGAAGAATTTTAGCAATCCATAGTTTCGTAATGCAATAACTATATCCTGGTCATGTAAGGCAATCATGTCCTCTTCTTCATGTTCACGTTCATGCCATGTGACGACCATCTTGATCCAACAAATATCTGAAGCACAGTCAAAAGATGAATTAGGATCTTCATTTGAGCAAAAAAAGGCAAAAATTTCATGAAAAATCACTATGTAAAGTTTCCTTTCTGCGCCCATCGCACCTTGCCTGTTAGCAAGGTGAGATGCATATTAACTAGCCAGTGTCCAACTCAGTATGCATCGCACTTTTCGATGCAGGCCGGGTGCGATGGATAGAGAACAAGTTCTTCAAACCCCAAGGGCCAGAAGAAGGGAAAAACTTGCTCAAAATCAAAGAAGGATGGAATGAAAATGAAGAGCTTAGGGTTAGCTCCTACATGATCTTGATGGCGTGGAGAATAGTCCACCACATCTCCCAAAATTAGCTGATGAAATTTGAGGGGGAAAACCACTCTAGAGCTCCAAAATCCCAAATTCGAATGAAATGGTAAAAATGAGAGGTAAAATTACTTTTTATGTTACTATTCACGTACTTCAAATAAAATGTTAGTTTTTAATTCATTTTTCAAGCATATATATGTATTTCTAATCAATTTGATGGAGCAATTGAGTAGGTTGAATGACCGACGAAAGAATCTAATGTGTTAAATGGTGATTTGAACATCTTTGACCACTGTCAACGAGCAATGTTTCCGCAAGGTTCAAGCTCATTAAAAAAATAAACTCGTCACTGAGCATAGTTTCTCTCGGTTCAAGCTCATTAAAAGATGAATCCACCCTCGATAAATAACCTTTGTGATTTCCTTCTATCTGCCTTTCGAACCTTGGTTGTGTTCTTTCCATCACCTCCATCCGTTTGGCTAATCATACGCTTCCACTTGATTGTTTACCATTTTGAGGAACATCTGCAATTAGGGGTGATTTTAGGGGCGAATGTTCACCCTTTGGGGAAATTAAGGGGTTTTAAATTTTTAGTGGGCGAATATTTTGTATCATAGTACATTTTTACAAATCACCTCAAATAGCCCACCTTATTTTAAGGGAGAGGGTAAAAAAGGTAAATTTAGCCCTTGAAATTAGGAGTTACAACCTTCCATTCGCCCATTTTCAAGAATAGGTTTTATTTAAGTGAATCCTATGGGCCAGAGGCCCAAATACCATATTGTATAAAAGAGGTGGTAAATAAAAAAATTATAAATAAATGAGAGGTATAGTAAATAAATAAAGCATTTTTTATATTTACTCCATAAGTCACCTTATATACATGCAAGGGTGTAAACAAATAAAAATATAAGTAAAGTGGAGGTATGGTAAATAAATAGAACGTCTTTTTATACTTACTCAAAAGGTATGGTAAATAAATAAAAATATAAATAAACTAGACGCATGGTAAATAAATAAAACCTCTTTTTATATTTAGTCCATAACCCTCGTTCTATTTATGAAGGCTCAAGAAAGAGGTTTTTATTTAAGTGAATCCTTTGGGCCAAATACCATATTTGTAAAATAGGTATGGTAAATTAATAAAAATATAAATAAGCGAGAGGTATGGTAAA
>APFE031170627.1:56001-97221 GCA_000404065.3 Pinus taeda | reverse complement strand
CCTATTTAAATGGGGGAATTAAACCAGAATAGATCCATCTTTACTCTGGATCTACTAACCCCCGAGGGGTATCAAATATCGTGATATGCAAACTAGCATAGAGTGAAAAAATATTTGATCTTATCAAGAGTAAAAATGGATGTTGTAATTTAATGTATGTTAAACATTTTATCTTGGTTAAAATAAAAATAAAATAAAAATCAACTATTAATTTCTATAAATTACTAATAGTAATTTTTAAGCTCCAGGTTTATTATAACCCATGGTATTGACCCATGGTATTCATGTGAGCATAGACTATTTAAAAGGGAAATTCTATCTTAGATCCATCTTAATTCTGGGTCTACCAAGTGCTCAGAGGGATAAATAGATTTCATCCCCCTAAGAGTGGTAGATGTGGAGTTAAGATGGATATAGGTTGGTTTTTATCATAATGAAGATATTAAATAGACTTAGGAAATTATATTGTAAAAACATCTTAAGGTGAATGGTTAAAGCATAGACATTGGACAAGTATATTTGTATACTTCTGTTTTAAACTGAAACAAATCCACGGCTAAAGGGAATGGATTGATTGTGCTAGCCATCCTTCTATAACTTTCCAACATATGCTGGAGTAAACAGATTGTAATTTGGGTAATTTTTCTAATTGTAAATGGGAACATACTTGTGTATTGGCAGGGTGGTTAAGAGGTCCCTAGAAGTGGAGTAAACATATTGTAATTTGGGTAATTTTTCTAATTGCAAACAGGAACATACTTGTGTATTGGCAGGGTGGTTATGAGGTCCCTAGAAGTGATGAATTTGAATGGCACGGGTGAATTTTATCTTACACCCACTAGGTTATCGATATGTAATTTCGGTAATTTTGATTTCAAAAGATATTTTAAAGAAATGCAATTATTTCATTTGTGTATTCAATAAACACAAGATTTTATAATTGAGTAAAATATTCGCCATGCCTGGTGAGAGATTCGCCAAAAAATTATATATACATATCATATTATTGATAAAATCGCCTTCCATTTTTCCTATATACCATGGAGATTCGCCCATTTATTATACATGTAAATTTAGGGGTGGTTATTAAAATTTTCCATGGCTGCAATGAGTGGTCTTGTTAGCCAACCTCTTCACACCACCATGTTTTGAGAAGTTCCAAGATTACTCAGAACTAGTTCCAAGATTACCCGGAACCTGTTTGCTACCTTAAACGCCACTCGTTCCTCAAAAAAAAAGTCTACTTTAAACTCTTTCTAGACTCGCTAAATATGAAAGGATTGTCGAGCAATTGGCCTCTCCAGCTTGCTAAAGTGATTGGAAGTGTCATCCCTCTTGTATTTTAATCTTTTTGGACTTGAGGGATTATCCGAAAAAAAGATCAAGCACTTGTCTTTTTTGGCTCACTAAAGTGATCGGAAAAGCCACCCCTTTTGTATTATTTTAATCTGTTTCGGACTCATGGGATTATGATACGAAAAATAACTGCTGGAGTTTCCTTTTCATCCCTTTTCAAACTCTCTAAACATGAGAAGGATAGAGTTATCCTTGTTGTTAAACTTGTTAAAACAATAGCGAAAAACTTGTCCATCTAGACAAGAACGAGTTTTGCTATCACTAAGCTCACTAAAACATAGCGACAGGTTTTCCTGAAGGGAAAATTATAGAACAAGCATATGTTATCCTCCTCAAGCTTGAAAAAAATATAGAGGTACTGGTCAGGAATGACTGGGGAAAAAGGGAAGAAAAATTGAAGAATTTTATTGGTAGCAAGTCGCTCTTGAACATGACACTTTCACTCCATCACCATGATTGAGTCGGGTTGGGTTATTTCGTTCATCGGTCATATCACCATTGGTCCACCATAGCATCCATCTTTTGGGGTTAATGCTACCAATCCATCTCAGTGTCACTGATACATTCAAGAGAAGTCATTCATAGAATTCACTATCTAGTTAACTCCTTCATCCACTGCAATACCTTCAGCCTTCATTTTTCATGACCGTCATTCCTGAACCTTGTATCATCAGATCATTTTCACCTCTAGAAAATCATTTAGTTTGTTTCGTGTCATAGATGTGGGATACATTAAGTCCCTCCTATGACGGGTCACTTCTTGTTGACGTCAGCTCATTATCCAAGAAGTTGACTTAGAAACAACCCTTTCAGTACTTTGAAGCTTACATGCCTCAATGGCAAGTTTCTCACTTCCGGTGATAGGTTTACATCAATGGTCTTCGACCAAAAGATTTTATGTGGTGTTTGACATTGGATCATATATTCACACCATGTGAATGGTACTATAGTACCTTGAAGGTCATTATCATTATCGGTGATTCCTCTCGCGCCTGTTAACAGCTTACATCATTGGCAGGTAATCAGACGATGTCTTTCCATGTTTGACTTCAGGACATCTTTTCACATGGATCAACTTGCACATCAAGCGAAGATTGAACAAGTTTGAATACCCTAGATCTAGCCTCATCCATTCGAGTTGTGATATATTTAGGAAAATAAAGACATAAAATGTACACATAAGCTAGACAGATGATCATCCAAGCTAGGGATGGTGACTCTGCACATAAAGAATCACCAGTCTGCAACTGCAGACGATTATCTATCCTATGTACATGAAAATGAATTTATAAAGCTAAGCATGGGAATGCCCACCTCAGCTAGATAATGAAAATAATATGATGATGATGTATTGTATTGTATCTTATACAGGTCACCTTCTAGTTCAAATACCTCAGATCCTCATGATAAAGCATTTCACTTGACATCAAAAGATTTACGACCTCGTTCTTTAGGGGGCAACTGTTATAGACGTATTTGGGAACTTCAACCCCAATCATATATGTCAATAAACCAAGGGCTCTTTTACCCCTAAAAGTGTTTTTTCATACCCTAAAGGATCATGGTCAACTGATTACATCATTCCCCAGAAGTTTCACCTGAAAAACCACTTAGAATTGGCCAAAACTAGACCATACTGACTGCTCCACTATCAAGGTGCAATGCATATTGGCTCGTACACTAGCTAGGTGTGATGCATACTGAAGAAGCCTTCTGTAGGGTGCAATGAGCGAGAATGGATAAATGGCTGAGATAGTCTGCTAAGTGGATGCTCATGGAATCTTCTAGAAACTTATCCTATGACACTTTCCTCTCTGAATTCGCCCAGGGATGAGTAAGAGATCAAAGAAATATCCAAATGGAACCAAGAACTACAAGTGGAATGACACTAATAAAAAAACCCAGAGATGACTCACACCCTTGCAGACATCTATATATGGATCCCTCATCTGAGAGATCTAGAGGCTGGAATGTTGTAATTCATAAGGAAGTGATGATAGTTTGTCTTTGAGAAGGAACATTGTATTGTTGGGTGATCTTGCTTTTCATGAGGTGAAGAGGGCTTTGATGCTGGGAGGATGATGCTAGATTAGACAGCTGGGTTGTAATTCTCCCTTCTATTTTAATAAAGTTCTTTGAGTTTTCCTCTATACAATTATGTACTTGTGAATCTTGTTATTTGTGAATGCCATTGTATGCTCATTGTATTTCTGATTCTGCATTGTTTATGATATCATAGATCAAGATGCTTTGATGGTGTTTAGTTACTTTGTCTCTACAGGTATTCTCTAAGCAGGACAAGTAGGAGAGGAGTTGCAAGCTCTATCAAGGGGGAGAGAAATCAAGCAAGGAGTCAAGCAGAAGATCTAGGTTGGTCCCTTTGCTTCTCTCTTATCTATCATACATAGAGGAAATCACAAATTGCTTTGATTGTTTTTTTATGAGATAGCTGCCAATCTTAGTGTGACTAGAAAATCGAAAAGTCACTAGTTTTCTTGGAAACACAAGGGAGACAAAGCAATGACCTCATAGAAGACACTCAAAAACAACCTCAACCATGTCCACATCGTCCATGCAACCATCAAAGTATCATCATTAGCAACTTCAAAAGCACTAAAGACAGCTTGCATAGTAATATCTGCAACCTCAATAGCACTTGCAAAAGCACATCAAGGGTAAGGACCAATTATGAAATCCTCTAAACTTTTACTAGAAACATATTTAAGCTCGAAAAAAAATCCAAATGTATGAAGGAAAATATTGTAGCAAAAATTAGTAGCAGATCAACGTCGGCAATATCTAGTAGTTAACTTCAGTTTTCCACCAAGACACTTGCATGTGTGGGAGGGGAACAAGACAAAAGTGAATAAGACTTGAGAAAATTGGTTCTTATGATTTAGTCATGATGGAGGAAAAGGAGTGAGAAGGGGTAAGTAAGGGCCAACTCAGTTAGCAAAAAGAACTCTAATTCTATTTTGCATGCAATGAAAAAAGAGAATTAAAAAATAAAAAATAAAAATAAAAAATAAAATGTGGATCCACCACCTCTTGGCATGCAAATATTAGTTACTACAAGATTTGGGTTGCGTGCTACAGAAAGAAACAAAAATGCTATAGGAAGAAAAAAGTTGCTATAGGAAGGAATGTCGCTGCTACAAGAAGCTAATACAGTGCTACAGGAGGGAAAATTTCACCCATAGGGAGGCCCACCACAAGAGGTTCAAAGCACAAACTACCCTGCTACACGAGAAAACAAAGGATCTACACACAAAAAAAAGGCTTATATAGCAAGAAAAATAATTGCTACAAGAGCAATGCTACAGGAGCAACATGGAATGCTACAAGAAGGGGTAGCTACATGAAAATGGGAAGAAGAAAACCTTTAAGAAGTCCAAGAGATTGATCCACAACCTGACCTTGGATCCTACTACAAATTTATTGAGCGTGGGAGAATTAGACCAACAAAATTTGTAAAACCACTCCTTTGAGCTAGAAAGCGAATGAGGTAGAACTTACATATGGGTACAAACTGCAAAATCCAAGAAGGTGGAGGATGTGGGCCTCATGAAGGAAAAAATGCAACAAATGAGTACAAAATTGGCTGACTTGGGTATAGAATAATTAGTTATGAAGGAGCATAGGTAGTTAGAAAACAATAGACTTAAAGAGAAACTATAGGAAAAGGAGGCACAACTTGCCACCATGGAAAGTTTTTCCATGAAGGTCGTCCAATACTGGAAGCCATCCAAATCATATTCCATTGAGCTAAGGAATGGAATTGCATGAAAAGATATATGAGGCATAAAACAAGAGCAACATGGAAATCAGTTTAATAGGTTTCTCAAAGGATAAGGAACAGATTTAGTAGGGGGTATGATGGGCCTCCAAATTAGACATAAATTAAGGTTCATATAACCTTTCCTAGGAACATATAGGCTAAATTAAATATCTCGTTATACACTTAATAATATTTTTTTAGATTTAATATGTGAGGAAGGTTTAGAGATAATTGCATATTATGTACCTAATATTATTTAATTTTGTAGAATATTGAGAGAATATGGAGTAAATTTTGAATGAGATAATATAGGTATTTTCTCCCTACTACAAGATGGAACAATATTAGATAATAAATGAACTAAATATCATGAAATTATTAACAAATTCTGGAGCTCCACAAAATGAGAAAAATCTAGGAATGTGTTCCTTGTCATTTAATGAAGATTCCTAGTGTTGGGAACTAGGTCCACTTTATGATGGATTTTGGAGGAGAAAACTGCCTCATTTCAAGGATAATGTTTCCTCGTCTATTTTCATAAGAACCAATTCTAATTTTCCTCTAGGGGAATGTATTTCTTAGTCTTCTTGTGAATAAAACCTGTTATTTAGTTGCTCAACTTTCATTTCTAGCAAGGATGGACTTGGATTGATTCAAATAATGAATTTTGGTGCCATTTTCAGCTTCTAAAGCTTGATTTCCTCCATAGGACTTTGATTTTTCTTTTGTTTTTCCATCCCATGAGCCTCAAAGCCCTCTTGTACAATTTATTTATTTCCTTTGAGTGTATTTTTCACTTGAATCTCTTATTTCTGAATTTATTATTCATGCTTCTTTTGTTATAGGTCATATTTGTCAAATTATTGAAATGAGTTATTTGGTAGGTTTTATAGAGTCACAAACATGATTAATCCTTAGAACATATTTTAAAAGTCATATTCATCATTGAGCTACTTGGATTGATTTACTAGCTCACAAATCTAAATTTTCTATAAGTCCCTTGTAGAAAAATAGTAGTAATTTTATGTTATTTTTTAGAATGTGTTAATGAAATTCATTTGAGTTTATTCAAATTTTATTGGGTCATAAACAAATTCAAGTTAATAAAAAAAATTTCCCCATACAATTTTCACTTGATTAGGTTAAGCATTTGGTAGTTTAACTAGCTCACTAGTTCTTGAATTTCTGGTTTTTAGAGTAAGTAATTTTATGCTATTTTTTAGCACGTGTTAACAGGGGTATTTTGGAGTGATTCCACTTGCAACGAAATCCTAGGAAATCCTAATTAATTAAAAAAAATCCCATATCATTTTCATTTTATTTACTTGGGCATTCGATAAGTTATCTCGCTCTTGTAGCAAAACAGGGGCTCTTGTAGCACTTCCTGTAGCAGTCCTCTAGCACTCTTCTAGCACGTGTAAACTTGACCAGATCCACTCCAAAAGCTTGGTGTTTTTCCCTTGGTCTCGAATAATGACCTCTAGTCTCCAAAACCATGATTGAGTAATAACAAAAATGTATTAATCCTTGCCTCTTCTCCATTGCAATTTACCTCTCCAGTTATGGTTAGTGGACATATTCATGACTTGAAGAGCATAATGATATTTTCATGACTACTTTATGGAGCATCTTATGATCTTTGTTAACAAAATATAACTTGAATTATGTTATTGAAGAATGATTTCATTTTTCTGTGGTTTCCATTTCCAACATTTTTATTTATATTACATACACTAGGCTTCCTTTTAATGTACTATTTACACTATGAAAATAGGTTAATGTTTACATTTCTACAAATAGGATTAACATTTACATTCATGCAAAGTAGAACAATTTTTCCTTTTTGCAAAATTAACTAGAATTTCCTCTCTACAAAAGGAATTATGTTTCCTTTCTACAAATAGACTAAAATTTCCATTTTGGCAATTAATTTAGGCTCGAATTTCATGGCATTCACTTCATTGCATCAAATCAATGAAAGAAGGACACATTGCATGTTTCACATATAGTGTCAATACCTATTAAGTTTGTATGAACCCCGGGTTTATAATTTAAGGTGGTAGCCTTTGGAGTTGCAACATTCTTATTGAAATACTTGGGCTCATAACTTTTTAGCACCATTGTTAGGGAGGTGTCAAAGTATGCATTGTTTTCTTCCATAGTTGATTCATTTCTTTTACTTTATGCAAAAACACAAAAAAAAAAATTCATTAGGTATCTTTCATTTCAAAAACAAAAAATTGCATTGCATTAGCATTTTCATTCGAAAAAATTTTAAAAACAAAAAAAAAAATTCAATAGCACAACCCCCATTTGATCACGTGGTTCAGTAAGAACCATAACACCATCTACTTTTGCATGTAGAAGAAGAAGAGGTGGTAGAGAAGGTAGAATAAATGGATGAAGATAAATGAGGAAGATCCTCTTGGATTTCCCATTCAAGATACTAATATCAATGTTCATATGAATAACATTCCTCCATATTTCCTTCCCAACTTCCATGGTATGAGGTTATAGGATCTAGAAACCTTTCTCTTTGAATTTGAAATTATTTGTAGATCTTATGGTTACTTACTAAACACTCAAAAATTGAGTTTATTTTTGGAAACATTGAAGGATAGAGCTCTTAAATGATTCATGAGTTTAGGGAGTAATTCAATAAGATCATTGAATGATATACAAAAAATATTTTAAGAAAAATATAAAGATCATGATCTTAAAGAAGAAATATTTAGAATGACTCAAAAATAATATGAGAGCCTTAAGGACCTAATAGATAGATTTATGTATAATGTTAAGAGGGAAAAATTGCATCATTTAGGATTTGACACAATAAAAACCCTCTTACTTAGAACAATTAGGGACGAGTGGTTGATCTCATTGATATAATAAGTAGAGGTGGTGTATACCAATTATCATGCGAAGAAATTTTTGAAACATGCAAGCAGATATCAAGAGGAAGGGCAACAGTAAGTAAATAAACATCAAGGTTGGTAAGTCAAGTTGAATTTCAAAATTTCCTTGATAACTTTAAAACATAAATTCTTATGAATCTAAGGGAACAAATAGAAATGTTAAGAATGCAATATGAGCATAAAGAAGATGTTGATATTTTTGATTTCCATGCAGAATCACATGCCATTAAATATTTCTAGTCATTACCAAGGTTGAAGGAAGTTTACCAAGAGGACAATGGAGCAAGTCAATCACCAAAACAATTATGTTATGTAGCTCCAAGAAGACCATGGCAGCCTATTCAACTTGATATGATGAAAGAACCTAATTCATAATTTCAAGGTTATGCACATCCATATCAAAGTACTTGGAACACACTCTTTCCTTGGAAACCTTAGCTATATCAACCCCGAAACCAATCTCAGCAACAAGGCTGGCAAAGAACTTATGGGATCAATCCATAATATCCTCAATATTTTCCCCAATATCCTCTATACCCAACTCCATGCTATCCCTACCATCCAACTCCACCATAACCACAACCTTGACCACATCCATCTCAAATATCCACTCCCACTCAACTACTGGTACAACCATTTATGCATCCAAACAATCTAATAACTCAACCCACTTACAATGATGAGGTACAATAATTCCAAACAAATCCTCTTGATTTGAATGATATTCACCTTATATCGGGAAGTGTATTGCAAAAAACATATTCTCTTGATGTCATTGAAGAAAAACATTTAAAAGAAGAAGATTCAAATGAGGAGACCAAAGAGTCATGGGTTGCATTAGACGAAGAGCATACATGAGAATCAAAGATTGAGAAGGTTCCCTCATGTCTACCATTCAGATCCTCCATTGTTCAAGAGAACAATTAGCAAGAAGAGGAAGATTTGAATGTCATGGTACAAGAGGACACAGAAAGAGATCCAAATGTGAAAATAGACTATGGGAATCATAACTATATGGAAATATGGTTTCAAACAATCATTAAGTTGCAGCAACATACTCTTCTTCAACAATTCCTGATCTCATCTTAGTCAAAGCAATTGGTCTCTCATATTCAGCTACATGCCAAAGCATATGTTTCGAGCCTACACATGAGTTTATCTATCATCTTTATGTGCACATGGCTCCATTGGAATTATTCCTACACTTGAAAGAGATTTTATTTTTTCAAGCAGAGTCAAATAGGAAAAAAGAAATAAAAAATGGAAAAAGAGAGAGAGAGAAGAAAAGAAAAAGAATAAAATCTCAAGTGAAAACCTCTTTTGAGGCACTTGAGATTGGCTCACTAACTTAAAACCTCCTTGAGGAAGTCAATGGGTTGGAAAGAAAAAAAGGAAAAAACATAAAATATCCTAGGTGAAAACCTCCTTTGAGGTGCTTAAACAAACCTACTAGTTGAAAACCTCATTGAGGCAACTAGTAGGCCTAGGGGAAAAAAAAGAAAGAAAATAAAAAATGAAAAGGAAAAAATTGTTTGCTCCATGTATTTATCTCTGATGAATGTAGGTGCTCTCCAACCTTTGCAAGCAATAAGAACAATTTAGGAACAAAATAAAAAAAATTAATCAAAACCGTAGTTAATGAAAGTCAAACTTGGGCTTTCTCCTGCTTTTCCCAAATCCTCCAACATGAAAAATGCCATGTCAATCCATCACCCTCAACCATTTCTAACATCCACCCATCATTTCCAAGTCTTTCCCATTCATTTCCCTCATTGTACTAAAATGCTACATGAAGGTTTTGTTTTGCTAGAGGCCAAAATACACGTGGCATAAATTGTTTTTACCATATATCAAAAACCGTGCATCCATTGGCCAAAATATTTCAAGGGAAGATGCATATGGATGATGGTAACATGCTCGAGGAATTTCAACAAATTTTAGTGCACACTTTTTGAGAAAATTTCTTGCATCCCCTACAACCATTTTTATTTTGTTCTCGATATTTGTGCATTTGTTGGACAATATTTTTTATGGGGCAATGCATAATCATGATGGAAACAATAATCATGTTGGATAAAATAATTTTCTAGAGGAGAATTACAAAATTGCTACAAGGTTGACAAGAATTGCTACAGGAGCATGATTGGCATGGAAAAATAGTTCATATATTACATTTTTCATCTAGGAACAAGATGAGGGGTCCACCATAGCCTCATCACTCATTTTTCACACCACTTGACCTCTTATCCACTCTCATTTTCATCTTTGTCCATGAAAACAACCCATTTTCACCTCTTCTTCCATCCCTTCCACCACAAAAAATTCCTCTAATCTTTGTCAACAAAGTACTCATGAATTATTAGTATTTTTAAAGATATCACCTCAAGGAAATAATGATCCTAGGAGGTTCTATGTGACTGCTACAGGAAGACACACAATCCTGTAGCTATTTGCACATCCCTTATGAGACCATAGCTAGAGCATCAAATTTAGAATTTAGTCACCATGAGCACTTGAGGATTTCAATTTTGATCCTTCAGTAGCCACAAGACCTCATATCAATTGTTGCAGGATTCTTGATCACCTATCAAGGAACAACACTTGATTCTAAAAGAACCTACACAAAAGAAAAAGGACCTGTGTCATCATGTTTCAACCAACAAAGATCACAAAATGTTTAGATTCTTCTCAAGAATTTGAAAAAGGAAAGGGAGACAAAGCAACGAAATCATATAAGACACTAAAAAATAACCTCACTCATGCCTAGATCGTCCATGCAATCATCAAAGGATCATCACTAGCAGCTTCAGAACCACTAAAGACAACTTCAACAGTCATATCAGAAACCTCAATAGCACCTGCAAAAACACATCAAGGGTAAGGCTCAGGTATGAAATCTTCTAAACCTTTCCTACTAACTTACTTTAGATTGAGAAAAATTGCAATGTATGAAGGAAATTTTTTTTTATAGTGAAAATTAGTAGCAGATCAACCTCGACCTTATCTAGCAGTTAGATTCAATTTTCCACCAAGAAACCTACACATGTGGGAGAGGAACAAGAAAAAAGTGAAGAGGACTTGAGAAAATGGGTTGTAATCATTTAGTCATGATGGAGGACAAGGAGTGCGAAGGGGTAAGTGAGGGTCAACTCAATTAACAAAAATAACTCTTAGTTTATTTTTCATACAATGAAAAAAAAAAATGTGGACCCACCATCTCTTGGAATGAAAGGATTAGTTTCTAAAGGATTCAAGTTATGTGCTACAAGAAGGAACAAAAGTGCTATAGGAAGAACAAAATTGCTACAGGAAGAAACAACACTGCTACAGGAAATTTTTTTTTTCTATATGAAGCCAATAAAGTGCTACAGGAGGGAATATTTCACCCATAGGGAGGCCCACCACTAGAGCAGACACATCTAAGAGGTTCAAATCACAAGCTACCCTACTACAGGATAAAACATAAGAGATGAACACAAAACTAGGGCTTCTACAGGGGCAATAAGGATGGCTATAGGAGTGACAGGGAATGCTACAAGAAAGGGAAACCACATCAAAAGGGGAAGAAGAAGACCTCTAAGAACTTTAGGAGCCTAATCTACAAACTAACATTGGATCCTACTACAAATTTGTTGAGGGTTGGAGAATTATTCCCACCAAATTTGCAAGACTACTCTTCTTTGAGCTAGAAAGGGAAAGAGGTAAAACTCGCATATGGGTACAAATTGAAAAATCCAGGAAGGTGGGGGATGTTTTCCTCAAGAAGGAAAAAGTGCAACAAATGAGTAAGGAATTGGCCAACTTGGGGCTAACATAATTAGTCATGAAGGAGCAGTTGCAGTTAGAAAACGAGAGGCTTAGAGAGCAACTATAGGAAAAGGGAGCATAACCTTCCATCATGGAAAGTTTTTCCATGAAGGCTATTCAATGCAAGTAGCCATCCATATCATATTCCATTGAGCTAAGGAATGGAATTGCATGAAAAGACATCTGAGACATAAAATAAGAACAACAAGGCAAGAAGTTGGATAGGTTGCTTAGAGGATGAGAAATAGTTTCAGTAGGGGGGTATGATGGGCCTCCAAATTAGACATAAAATAAGGCCCATCTAACCTTTCCTAGGAACATAAAGGCTATATTAAATCTCTCCTTCTACACTTAATAATGTTTTTTAACTTTAATATGTTCTTAGGAAGGTTTAGAGATAATTGCATATTATGTGCCTAATATTATTTATTTTTGTAGAATATTGAGAGAATATGGAGCAAATTTTGAATGAGATAATATAGAGAGTTTCTCCCTACTACATGATTGACCAATATTGGATAATAAATGAACTGAATATCATGAAATTATTGACAAATTTTGGAGTTCCATTGATTGGGAAAATCTAGGAATGTGTTCTCTGTCATTTAATGAAGATTCCTAGTGTTGGGAACCAAATCCACTTTTTGAGGGATTTTGGAGGGGAAATCTACCTCCTTTCAAGGAGAATGCTTCCTCATCTATTTTTATAAGTATGAATTCAAATTTTCCTCTAGGGGCATGTATTTCTTAGTTTTCTTGTGGAGAAAACTTGTTATTTAGCAACTCCACTTTCATTTCTAGCAGGGATGTACTTGGATTGCTTCAAATAATGAAGTTTGGTGCCATTTTTAGCTTCTAATTATTAGTTTCCTCCATAGGAATCTACGTTTCCTTGGGTTTTTCCATCCCAAGAGTCTCAGATCCCTCTTGTACAATTTTGTTATTTCCTTTGAATGTCTTTTTCACTTGTGTCTCTTATTTTTGTATTTAATATTCATGCTTATTTTGTTGGTCATATTGGTTAAATGGTTGAAGTTAGTTTTTCTATAGGTTATTTGTAGAGTCATAAACACAATGCATCATTAGAAAAACTTAGAAAAATCATATTTATCATTGAGATACTTGGATTGGTGTTGGGATAGGGTCCCTTGGGGTCAAGCTTTGGTACTTACATTTTGTACAAATGTAAAGTCTCTGTGACTTGAGGAAGCAGAGTGCAAAGATAATAAGAGTCAAAGGGGCTTTAGTCCCTTAGGTTGTTATAATATAAGAAGTTTTGAGACCCACCCATGGTCCGTAGACCATGGTATTGTAAAAGAAAAGAATATATATAGAAGGGTCATAGTGAGTCTAGAAGATAAGAAATAACTAGAAGATCATTGTTTGGTCAAGTCAGCTAAGGCAGGTAAAGTTTATTTCCTGTACTTAGGCAAAGGGGAAGGCTCCTGCAGCTAAGTGCATGGAGACCTTGGTAAGTGCATAGGCTGAGTGCATGGGCCCCTGCAGTTGAGTGCAAAGGGAAAAATAGTCTGTACTTGAATGAATACATCTAATAAAGACATTTTTGATCCAGTAATTGTGAATTTGTGTATCTATTTTTACTTTCATATTTTTCTATATTTTCACTTTGTATTGAAAATTATATGAATGAATGCTTATCTTATGCAAGAATGTGGTAGATTATTAATATTTGTTTATGTTATGAATAATTAAAGACCATAACAAAGATATATATGTTGTTTAGTTGAATTACAATAATTTGTTGTTTTAGAAGAGTTAAGGTTCGCGAAGACAGAGATAAGCCCTAGAATCCGTACCCATCACACAGGCCTCTGGATGCAGAAACCTGGTGCTGTGATGCCTCAATAATGTTTCAGGTGAGACTGGAACTTGCACTATGTGGGTTGTTTCCAAAAGGGCCAGCATTTTAGGTTTTTGTTGGTTGGCACAACTAACGTTGAACTTGGGGCAGGGCCCATGAAGCCAACAAATAGTTTTGTTTTCGGGACCGAGATCTATCTAAGGAATGTGTGGTAAGTGGTTCCCAACTAAGAAAGAAATTGAAAAGTGGATAGATCGGAAACTACATGTGGTTGCATCTTAGGAGAATAGGAATCCATGCATATCAAAGGAAGAGTAGCTGAATAGATACCTATTCACAAACGAACACGAGATATTATTTTGCTCTTTCCCCTGCGAATTGCATGAGTGGATGTCCAAATTGCAAATAGTTAGGGTACGTGGAAGCTTGACAACCCTATTTTGTGGACACCGGAACTAGTGAAGCTCTTGGAGGCTTTAGAAAACATGATCGCATAGGTTGTCTACCACTAGAACAATAGTATTCTAGGAGGATTCATTACTAAGTTCACAATCGATATGTTCACTAGTTATAGAGAAGCAGAGTGCATGTTTTCCAAGGGACCAAGAGGTAAGTACCTGAAATCCATGAAGACTTGGATTAAGATGTTATTGTGTGAAAAATAGGTTATGACTTTAAATTGATGTTTGGGACTACACGAAGTGGGAGAGCATTCAAAATAAATGTAGATTTAGGATGTGAATATAGACCGATGTTAGGATCATCTGATAGTGACAATGAAGGTAATATTTTGAGGACACCACGAAGAGCACTACAGATCGTAAGACAAGGTTTCACATGGATACCTCATGCATCCATTCCACTTCCTCGTCCATCTCCACCCCACTCACCTATACATTCACCTCCACCTCCACCTCCATCATTTAACATGGAAAACACAATGAAGATGCATGCATTTAATTGTTTGGGGACTGAAGACCCTAAGAAATTTTGGTTCATTGTAGATGCTATATGGAAGGCACAATAGATTACTAATGACGATATGAAGAAAGTGTAGCTAGCCATAGAGTTATAGGATAGAGCATTGAGTTGGTATATCATGTTTTTCTTAGGTTAACCCAACACGAATATGTTGGAGATACAACAAGTGCTAAACAATGAGTTTAAGAGACCCAAATCACAAGCCCAATCAATAACAAAAGCTAAAGAGATTCAGAAGAGGGTGAATGAATCTACATGGGACTTTCATCAAAAACTGAAGTATCTGATTCAACAAGCTAACATTATAATTACTAATTATCAACATAGAGAATAGTACGTTGCTTCGCTCCAATCTCACCTAAGATTACCACTGTTGCAATAGAAAATAGAAATGCAAGCTGAAGCTATAGAGATTTCCATGAGATTGGAGGCTTCATCTGTGTAGGATACGAATTTGGGGGTACAATAGATCTAATCACAACTAGACAACCTACACATGGAGTTATGGAGTCTTAAGAAGGGAAAGGAGGCCCAGGCTGAGGTGTGCACAACAGTTTTTTGCCTGAAGTGTAAAGGCCATGCTCATGATAAGGACCATTGTCCATTCTATCAGAATTACCTTGTTGGGGGAGGTACTATCCCTGTGAAACCAGAAAATACCACTGGGTTGAGTATAGGAGTAGCATTATGGTGTTATATTTGTCAAATCTCAGGGAAACATGAGACTGATAACTATCATCTCCTACAGAAGTTTGTGCAAACTCTGCAACAATTTTTTTTCACTTTCCGTAAATCGGTCGGCCATGATGAGCACAATTTCTGGAGCTATGAACTGATGATGGAGTGGACCCTACGTATAGAAAGCAGGCAGAAAATCAGCCTCAGGATCAGGGTGCAGGTGCATCACATAAAGGGTTCCAAGGCCGGGGAAGAGGATGAGGAGGAGGAGCTGGAAGGGGTCGTTGACAGGTTATTTCTTACAATTGTCCAGAGGCAAGTCATTTTTCATGCGACTTCTAGAATCTAATGCACCCTTCCCGTCATTATTGTTGGTAGTTCAACCATGTCATAGAATATTTTCCAGTACTTATAGCAAATATGCAGGAAAAGAAATCTCAAACACTTACGCAGAATATTCAAATGATGAGAGAGGAACCTCATGAAAAGGAGTCTAACATCAATATCGTAACACGAAGTGGCATAGCCACATGAGAGGATAAGGGAAAGCATCAAGAGGCCGAAGGATGGGTATGAAAGGCTGCTGAGAAGGAAGTTGGGTTCTACCTAAACCATGAAAAGTAAACTTTTATGGAAGATAAAAAGAGCTTCGTAGAAGCTTCTACTTCAGAAAGTCAAGAGAAGTCTTGTGGAAACAATAGTGCACAAGATGTAGACCCCTCATTGTTAGTTACACTTTTGAATACTTGTATGAAGCTCCTATGGGATAGAAGGGCACTAAAAGGGCTACAGGAGCTAACTGACAATTGTACAGGTAAGATTAAAGCTCCTCTAGAATAGCGCGTAGTCTACAAAGTGGGAAAAAGCAAGAAGCAAATAGGTCACGAGATGCGACTAATTGTGCAAATTGGGGAGTAAGAAGTCAACCAGGTAATTATCAATCTAGGATATCATGCTAATGTTATGCCAAAACAAACATGGGAAATAATGGGGAGGCATGTGCTTCAATGGTATCCTATCCAGCTACACATGGAGAACCAGTAAAATATCATTCCTATGGGGTGCCTATATGGGTTGGCCATGCATATTGAAGGAGCAAGTGCCCTAGTTGATTTTGAAGTGATTAAGATAGTTGATGATAGTAACACTTACCTTGTGCTACTAGGCATTTATTGGGACCTTGATATGGATGTGATTATTAACCTTAAGAAGCACAAAATGACGTTCAAAAAAAAGGAGCTCCAGGTCATTGTTCCATTGGATCCCAGTAAAGGTGCGTGATATACCAAACCAGTGAGAGATTATGAGGAGGAGGATGATATTGATTAGATTTATAAGATCAATGTGTGTGATGAGGGCTAGATCAACCCTACCATGGATGGATGGTTGCCTAGGACAAGGATAGTTCTTTCACTTTAGATTCTAATGAAGAGCTTAAGCATCGGTAGAATAGATTACATGAAGTCTCCTTGTTGTGATGTAACATGTTAATGAAATCAATCTGATGCATATCCACAGAGGTAAGGACTATACCTTATTATGATGGTTTATAATATGTTAATTGTTTTTGGATAGATTCGAGAAGAATGTGCTAGAAGAGCATCAGTTTCGAGCGCTAGTTTTGGCACTTCATGCTACTCTTACCCGGTGGTGGGGTTAGCATTAGGATAGCTTCGCCAATTGGAAAGACTATAGGAAAATGATGAAGCTGAGGTTTGGGTATGTTAATACTCGTATGACAGAGAAATACAAAGGAAAGGACAATCTATGTGAACATTTTGCACGATGGACTAAAGCATGGGGAGAGGAACTGCAAATGGAATGAGCTCATATATTTTGTCCCACTTTGGATATCTTTTGAACTGGTATGTCAAAACTGAGCTGCGACATGGGACAACCGAATGAGATATCCTGAAGGAAAATTTCTTGTTGACATTTATGTTTGAAGATGAAATTGACTGTATTGATGATGCACTCCAAGAAATCAAAGCTGTGATCTTTAGAATCCCTCAGGAACCAGTAGCATTGGTTCAGTTAGACTGGAATATCCAACTACACCATGCATTGGAATGTTATAATGTAACTATAGAAGAAGGCAAAGATGACCCTAGAAACATCAATATACTCTGAATCCGAAGGACAGTGTGAGGTCAAGGGACCCTAAGAAACAATCCTTAACATATCAGAGCCTTTAAATACTAAGAAAGGTAAATATTGGATCAAACGCACAGCCGAAGTTTGCTAAAATAAGTGACTATTGGGATGAAGATATGGTTGATAAGGTCACAGAATTACTGTGCAAATATTAGATTTTGTTTCCCACTAAGTTTTTTGATATAAAGGGGATAGTAGGGGATTTGGGTGGCATGAAGATTACATTGAAACCAGATGTGAAGCCTATAAAGTAGCACCCCATCGATTAAATCCCAAATATAAGGAAAAGGCACGCAAAGAGTTGGATAAGATGCTGGAAGCTGGGATCATTGAACCTGTGGAGGAATCAAACTGGGTAAGTCCCATGGTAGTCCAACAAAAGAAGCAACAAGATGAAATTGAGATATGAGTAGATATGAGGAAGTTGAATGATGCATGCGTCCATGACCCATTCCCTTTGCCATTTACAATGAAGTGTTGGAGAATGTTGGAGGGCATGAAGCCTACTCATTCATTGATGGGTTCTTGGGGTACCATCAGATGAAGATCGTGTTGGAGGATTGAAGTAAGACCACTTTCGCGATGTAATGGGGTTGTTTTCAATATACAGTAATGCCTTTTGGACTGAAGAATATGCCTGCGATATTCTCAAGAGTAGTAATTGCACCTTTTAAGGAATTTATCCATAAATTTTTAGAACTCTACTTTGATGATTGGAACATCTTTTGGGTTAGTCAAGCACCATGTTGCTAGTCTGCGCCTCATGTTGTATACTTGTTGTAGATATCATATTGCCCTTAACCTGAAAAAGTGTATCTTCTGCGTACCATATGGAATATTGCTGGGTCATGTGGTTTGCAATAAGGGCTTGTGTTAATTTGGAAGCACCGAAAAATGTAAAACAACTGCACACAACATTGGGCCATACATGGTATTAACAGAAGTTTATAAAGGAATGCGCGCAAATAACTATGTCGATGGAGAAGCTGTTGAAGAAGGATGCAAGATTCTGCTGAGATGAAGATTGTGAGACTAGTTTAGAAATTTTGAAGGAAAAAATGGTCACCGTGCCCATTTTGGTGTTCTCGGATTGGAGAAAGGAGTTTCACGTTCATGTGGATGCATCCTGTATTGCGTTAGGTGTAGTGCCGACCCAAATAGGTGAAGGAGATATTGATCATACTATAACATTTGTGAGTAGGAAATTACCGAAGGTGGAGAAGAATTACTTGACTACAGAGCACGAAGGACTAACAATGGTGTACGTTCTACAAAAATTATGGCACTATCTGTTATGCGCACACTTCAAAATGTATACAGACCATTCTGCTCTAAAATACCTAGTCAATAAGCCTGTGTTGGGGGGGGGGGGGGGGGGGGGGGGGGGAGATTTGCATATGGTTGTTGCTAATCTAGGAATATGATTTTGAGGTAATTGTGAAGCTAGGATGCCTAAATGTTGGTCCTGATCACCTATCCATGATTGAGACTAGTGATGAGTCTACAAGTTTGGAATAAGGGTTTCCTGATGCACAACTCTTTACTGTTTGTGTCACAGATGATCACTTTGCCAATATAATTCAATTTTTGTCTACAGGAACAACCCTAAAAGGATATTTGACACAACAGAAGAATGAATTGGTGGTTCATGTGGCTGAATTCTCTGTAATTTCTAGACACTTATAGAAAATGGGATCTCATGAGATACTACACAAATATGCCTCGGAGTATGAATGACCAAGAATTATAGAAAAAGCACATGAAGGAGTAATGGGAGGACATTATGCAGGCTGAGCAACTATGCACAAGATCTTGCATGCATGACTTTGGTGGCCAACAGTACACAAGGACTCAAAGTTGTATTGTAGGGCATGTAATATTTGTCAGAGGATGGGAAACCATCGTGAAGGCATGAGTTTCCATTAAATCCACAAATAACCTTGCAGGTGTTTGATAAATGGGAAATTGACTCTATGGGTCCCATTAATCCAAAAGGGAAAAAGACCGGGGTGTGATAAATTATTACAACAATTGAATACTTGAAATAATGGGTAGAGGCACAACTGGTAAAAGACTATAGCATAATTACAACTGTGAAGTTCATGTTTGAGTTTATTTTGTCCATGTTTGGTTGCCATAAGATCTTGACGAGTGATAGGGGCACACAATTCCTAAATGAAAAAATCGTTGCGATTCTTAAGGAATTCTAGATATATCATTAGAAGAGTATGTCATATCACCCTTAGGCTAATGGTATGGATCTCACTCCTGCATAATGACTATATGATTGTGGGATAGTCTTAGTACTCCAGGTATTTGAAAGGAGGTACAAGACTTTAAAATACATTGCCCATGAGTTGGAAAGTAAAAGTGAAGGGGATGTGGAATAGGTCCAAGGATGGCATTGAATAGAGTTGTGCCAAAGAAGCTATGCTAGGTGGGTGGGTCCCGTGGAGCCTGGCCAAAAAGTGACCATTAGTAGCACTGTAGCTGATTGGATGGAACATTTTCCATTGAAAGGAGTGAGGGGGGGAGCATTTAAGTGTAGATCTTTGGAAATATGCTGCCAAATGTATATTAATGACCAAGAATTGGAGGGAATTATTGGATTTAAATTCAAATGTAGCTATAAATTCAGCATGTCGCCTTGCATTCAAACAATTTTCTTTCAAAAGGTATGCCTTAAGCTTTCATGCCAAGACAAGTGTTGTATGTATGAGAAAGTTTGGGAGGAAATTCTTTCACAACTAGAGTTCTCTAAACTACCTGAGTGGCACCGTAAGATCATCTTTGACGGGATGACTGCAACTCCCCCGGACATGGAAGCAAGACCATCTGTTCCCATGGGATTTCCAACTACGGTGCCTAGGTCTCCCAAACCTAATCCTTCTATTCTTGATCCTTCTTCTTCCACATTGGCAGATAAGAAGTAGAATAAACCTTAGTAGCTCCCAGTGAGGCAGTCACCATGAAAAAACCCCACGAAGCTTCGCTAGAAAGGGAATATGGGTCAGTCATAAAAATCGACCAAGCAAAGGGATTTGAGTGGACAAGAATTGCGCGAAGGCATCAAGGAGATTGATGTTGAGGAGGGTGAGCCGATGAATCAGCTACCAAAGTATATCCCACCATGCAAGGCCATGGTTAAGGTGGCTAAAGACCCTGACAACGTAAAATTCATGGTGACTATGCCACCCTTGCCGTAGAAGGTGGTGTTTGAGGGTGTGCTATTGGCCCACATACCAACCCTAAAAATGGAGGACTGGGACTTAGAGGCTCACGAGAAGTTCCCTTAGTTGGCACTGACCAAATACCTATCCAAGGTATATTATGAGGAATAAAAAATTATGCGGTTGGAGCCAATGAAGTGGGTCATTGATGTTGGGGTTGCGGGGCTCTTGAATATGCTCTGTGTGCCGCATTGTAGTTGCACCAACATAAATACCATTTGTATATGAAAATTACTCACATTAGTGCATGATGGTTGTCTTTGGCTAGGAGAACCCATCCCAATTACTGATATGTTGATCCACCAGATCACCTTGCTGCCATATCAAAGCATGGACCTGGCAGAAGAGTTTGCTGGAAAGACACAGGAGAAGAAACTTACCAACTAGATGAAGAACGAGTTTGGGCTCATCAAGAAGTCACGCGGATATTCTATCTACTCTATCAGGGATCTTGTGGTGCAGTTTTCCACACATATATTGGTGTGCGAAATCATGTGTAAGTGCCATGAAGACAAAGTTACAAAGTTCTGGCGCCAATCATCTCTTTGGCTACACAGTGCACCAAGGGAGTCTAGTATAACTGGGCTTAATACTTGTGCAACAAATTTTTGGATAATTTTCGGGAGGCCCAGGAGGAGGGCAGGGTGTTTCATTGCACCTGGTTACTATTTTTGACTACTTTGGTGGCATGGCGGATGTTAAAGGATAGTCAATTTCCTCAGTAGGAGACCGACCTACCAGAGGCAGCAAAGTTCGCTTCGCTCTGGGCTACCAAGGACCCTACACAAGTCTCAGAGGAAAAAAATATTTTGGGTCCTATTTGAGATGGATCTATGGATGATGATTAGCCAGAGGCCATGATTGTCACCCACACTATACACCTAGTATGAGCCCCTTGCTAATTTCAAAGCATACTTCCATAGCTTGCATGTTGATGCAAGAAGGGATCCTAAGAAGACATGGTACAAGCTGCCTTACTTGGTGGATGAGGAAGATGTAGCAAGATCGTGGCCAAATGGCCACCTGAATGACTAAACCCATAAGATGCAGGCACAACTACAAGAAAGGCTATGGAGGATACCACCACATAGACAACAATAGCAGAAAAAGAGAAGGAAGCCCAAAGGCTGCTGCTAAGGAGAAAGTTGCACAGAGTAAAGAGGTTCCTGCTAGAGAAAAGGAAGCGACAGACAAAGCAAAAGCAGCCCGCACAATGACAACGTCGCAGACCACCATCGACGTTGAGGAGTCCAATACACAATGAACAATGGATCAAGAAGACACCAAAGAGGAATAAGTAGGGAGAATGGAGTAGGGAACCCCCTTCGTGGTGAAGAAGTAATAGAAGAAGACATCCATGGGGTCGTGAAAGAAACAAAAGTCTTACTACTTAGTTGGGGTGAACTTGTTAGTCCTCACTGAGGGGGACTTAGATAAAATCAGTGATGTGGTTTGAGATATGAAATCAGAACTTTGGGGTCACTTAGAAGAAAAGTACTAGCAGGCGTTGGGAAAGGTTCAACAAGATCTACGTGAGCTGCAGGTCCAAATAGGTCAAGTATAGGTGAGTGTGGGACAAGTGAGCGGGATGCAAGTGAGCCTGCATCAAGCAAGAGCATCGGTTTTGGATTTAGACAAGACTTTGGATATCCATTTAGTTTAGCTACCAGATGGAGCCCTGCATGCTGAGACTGAAGAAGCAACATCCCAACTACTACAGTTTAAGAATCTAGGCATAAACCTCATGACACTCCCTATCTAGACCTTGCATGAGCTTCACAAGGGGGTCTCCGATGAGTTGCAAATTAGGGAGCAGTGCGCACTGTTGGTTATCAGTGAAGTAAAAACAAACAACCAACAGATTTTGTAGAAAAGGCACATGCACTTAAGGAGAAGGAGGAAATTACCAAGTGAAATCAACAATTGGAAGGAGCCATTACACAAGTTTGCAATGAGCTGCCAGAGCTCAACATTTCGGGTGAAGCGACTTCCAAGAATAAGATACAAAAGCTGGCCAGGATACTAAAAGAGTTGAAGGAAGAAATCAGATGATTCCAGTTCGAATTATAGTTATAGATATCAGAGCTGCAATTGAAGCTGTAGCCTATGACTCCTCTAGAGGTCCGGGAGTAGCATGGAGTTGCTATCAAGGAAGGCATGGCCAATTTAGAAAATGTAGTCAAGGGCTACTCTGAGTTGTTTGAGCAAGCCATGGAGTTATGGACTTCACTATAGGAGGACCTGACTCTCCAGAAGATTGGTGTATATGTCAGGGAAAAATAGAGGCAGTTCGATGAGATTCGATTGACTGCGTGAACACTCACACTCATACAATGGTTCACGAGGCTGCAAAAAGGAAAGCTGTTGCAAAATAAGATTGACGAGTTGCGCCACAAGGAAGAAATTATTGCTGCCTGAAGAAAGCCATGGATAAAGGAGGCCAACCAGCTAACTTTCTCAGTCTGAAGTAAACTTGAAAGCATACAGCGGACTCAGAGGACCATGGGCCTTGTGGTGGATGGCCCAAATACCAAAAAATTGGTCGAGGAAGTACAACAAGCTGCTACGTAGGGAACAAACGATCTACAGGTTTTGAAGTTAGAGTTCCATGAACTGCAAGCGAAGATCGAAGCGCTAACCGAGTGACTTGAGAATGAGTCATGAAATTGTATTGGGGTCCTATTGGGATAAGGTCCCCTGGGGTCAAGTTTTGGTACTTACTTTTTGTACAAATTTAAAGTCTCCTTGATTTGAGGAAGCGGAGCACAAAGATAATAAGAGTCAAATGGGATTTAGTCCCTTAGGTTGTTAGGAGATAAGAAGTTTTGAGACCCACCCATGGTCCATGGACCATGGTATTATAAAAGAAAAGAATATATATAGAAGGGTCATAGCGAGTCTAGAAGATAAGAAATAACTAGAAGATCATTGTTTGGGTAGGTAAGCTAAGGCAGGGAAAGTCTGTTTCCTGTACTTAGGTGAAGGGGAAGGCTCCTATAGCTGAGTGCATGAAGACCTTGGTAAGTTCACAGGATGAGTGCACGGGCCCTTGCAGTTGATTGCATAGGGAAAAAGAGCCTGTACTTGAATGAATACATCTAATAAAGATATTTTTCATCCATTAATTGTGCATATGTGTATCTATTTTTACTTCCACACTTTTCTGTATTTTCGATCTGTATTGCAAATTATATGAATGAATTCTTATCTTATCCATGAAAGTGGTATATCAATAATATTTGTTTATGTTATGAATAATTAAATACCTTCACAAAGATATAGATGTTGTTTAGATGAATTACAATAATTTTCGATTTTGGAAGAGTTAGGGTTCGCGAAGACCGAGCTAAGCCCTAGAAGCCATAGGAACCCATCACATAGGTCTTTGGATGCAAAAAAATGGTTCTGTCACCCCCCACTACTACTTCGGGTGAGACTACAACCTACGCTACGCATGTTGTTGCTGAAATGGCTAGCAACTTAGGGTTTCGTTGGTTGGCACAACTAACTTTGAACTTGGGTCAGGGCCCATGAAGCCAACAATTGGTTTACTAGCTCACAAATCTAGAATATATAGAATTCCCTTGTAGAAAATAGTAGTAATTCAAGTTAATAAAGAAATTTAACCCATATATTTTTCACTTGATTAGGTTATACATTTGGTAGGTTCACTAGCTCACCAATTCTTGAATTTCTATTTTTTAGAGTAAATAATTTTCTTCTATTCTTTAGCACATGTTAGCAAGGGTATTTCGGAGCAATTCCACTTGGAATAGAGTCCTAGGACATCCTAATTAATAATAAAAATATTCCCATATCATTTTCATTTGATTTACTTGGGAATTCAACAAGTTATCTCACTCTTGTAGCAAAACAAGGCCTCCTGTAGCAGTCTTGTAGCACATGTAAACTTGACCCAATCCTATCCAAAATATTGGTTTTTTTTCCTTAGGTTTTAATAATAACCCCTAGGATCCAAAATCATGATTGCATAACACCAAAAACCTCTTAATAATTTCCTCTTCTCCATTTCAATTCACCTCTGCAGTTATGGCTAGTGGACAAATTCATGACTTCAACATCATAATGATGATTTCCACGATTACTTTATGGAGCAACTTATGAACTTCATTGACAAAAATATATCTTGAATGTAGTGATTAAAGAATGATTTCATTTTTCTATGGGTTCCATTTTCAACATTTCTGTTTATATTGCATAGACTAGGGTTCATTTTGATGTACCATTTATGCTATGAAAATAGGTTAATCTTCATATTTATGCAAATAGGATTAACATTTACATTCTTGCAAAGTAGAATAACTTTTCCTTTTTGCAAAAGTAACTAGGATTTCCTCTCTGCAAAATTAATTAGGTTTCCTTTCTAAAAATAGAGTAACATTTCCATTTCTACAATTACTTTAGGCTTGGATTTCATGGCATTCACTTCATTGCATCAGATCAACAAAAGAAGGAGACATTGCACGCTTCACATATAGTGTCGACGCCTCTTAAGTTTGTACGGACCCGAGGATGATAATTTATGTTCGTAGCCTTAGGATTTTCAACATTCTTGTTGAAATATTGGGGTCATCACACATGCCTATGACTGTGTGAGTACTGAGGCACCTCCTTGAAGTCCTCATCCTCTAAATATGCCTCTCACTATGCATCATGGGTGAATGTCTCCATGTGCATAAAAGTTCCCAAATCTATGATATTTAGTTTGGGTTGCCTTGAAAGCATGTCAACAAACTTATTTGTATTTCCAGTTCTTGTACTTAATCACTAAATGAAACTACTATAGAAACTCCATCCACTTGTAATTCATGGTCTACTTTAGCATACTCTAGGCTTGCACGTACTGTAGAAACTAGTGATTTGTGTTCATTATTGTATCCTTTGCCATCAGATAGTGCTTCCACTTCTTCATAGATCACACCAAGGCATAGAGCTCATTTTCATAGGTAGTTAAGGAATACCCCATGAAATAATTCAAAATGGTAGCATACAACTTATCCTCCTTGCATCAAGACTGCTCCCATAACATACCCATTTTAGTATGTCTCTACTTCAGAGGGTTACTACAATTTTGGTAATTCCAAAACTGGTTCTTGACTGATCTTCTTCTTTAGCTCCTATAAAGTCTTATGCTGACCCTTTCCCCATTGAAAATTCTTGCCACTTATTGTTATTACATGAAGCGATGTTGCTATTTCTAAAAGTGAAGCTATGAATTTCTTTAAGAACTGTGCTTCCCCATTGAAACTCCCAATTGCAAAAACATGAATACGCACAAACCACTTCATGATGGCCTCCATCTTGGTAGGATCTATCTTTAATTCTCCTCCACCTATCACATACCCTAGATACACCAAAGACTATTGTGAAAACTTACACTTCTTGATATTTTCTAGCAGTTCGTGCTTCTTTAATGTCTCCAACACCTTTGTCAAATGTAAGATGTGCTCCTCCTAGGTACCCCTGTATACCGATATATCATCCAAATAGACAATAACAAATGAATATAAGAAGGGCATAGTACATGATTCATTAATCTCATAAATGTAGTTGGTGCATTGCATATGCCAAATGGCATGGCTAACCCCTCATACAAAAGCTTCCTAGTTTTGGAAGTCTCTTTTTAGGTATCTTTTTCTCTAACTCAAACCCGATGATATCTAGACTTTAAGTCTAGATTCAATAAGTATTTTCATTGTTGTAATTGATCTAAGATATAATCTATCATGGGCAGGGGGTACCTATTCTTGAGTGTGATTTTGTTCAATGCATTGTAATCAATACACATATACTAAGTCCCATCCTTATTTGGTACAATGATGATGGGTGACCCATGTGCTGATGTACTTAGATGTATGAAATTCTATTCCAGTACCTACTATAGACTTTAAGTCTAGCTTGGTGAAGTATTTTCATTGTTGTAATTGATCTAAGATATAATCTATCATGGGCAGGGGGTACCTATTCTTGAGTGTGATTTTGTTCAGTGCACTATAATCAATACACATCTACAAATTCCCATCCTTATTTGGTACAATTATGATGGGTGACCCACATGGTGATGTACTCAGATAGATGACACCCTATTCTAGTACCTACTGTAATTGTTTCTTCACCTCACTTGCTTCTATAATAAACTACCTATACAACATAATTTTTGGAAATAGGGAGTCTGATAATAGCTAGATCTTGTGCTCCACTTCCCTATTAGATGGTAACCCTTTAAGCTCTCAAAACACATCCCTTTTATTCCTGTAGAAACTCTTCCAATTACTATTTCTAGTTCTTAATACACCCCTCTAGGGATGCCTTTCCTCTTACTAATTCTTTTAAAAGCTAATTTCTCTTAAAATCAATAAAACATACTTCTCATTGGAACTAGTCAATTTCTTGGCTTGGTTGGCACTTACTAGTAACATTTTTTACTTACCTTTGTGCACGTTTATGGTGAATGATTCTCCATCATTGATGAGATAGTATTGGTTGGCTCTCCACATACATATTTCATCTCGCTTGTACATGTAGAGACTTCCAAACATGACTCCACATAGATCAAGGGAACCACATCTAGTTTTAATTCATCAATAAAATCAAAACTAATGGAACATATAAGTTTGCACTATTTTTTTACCTTCAATTTTTCATCCTAATTTACCCATCCCAATAGATATGGGCTTCAATGATCGGAAACTTCCAATCCCAACATTTTTACCTGCATTACTGTAATGAGATTTTTTTGTGGTATTAATTCAAAAAAACCATCAATCTTGGTCTTCTTGACCTATATCTTTATATTGAAGAGTTTGGTCATTTATTTCTCTTCCTGTTGGGATAGGGTCCCTAGGAATAGGTTTTGTTAGTTTAATCAATTTTTGAGTAGAATTTTGTAAAGAATGTAAAGTCTTCATGAAATGTGGAAGTGGACTGCACAACTAAGTAAGAGTCAAAAGGGCTTTAGCCCCATGAATGGGTAGGTGATAGGATGGTTTTGATATTCACCCATAGGTTGTGGGCCATGGTGTTGTAATATAAAGGCTATAAATATTTGAGTCATAGCAAGTCTAGAGAGATAACTTTGGGTGAAGAAGAAGTGTAAGGGAAAAGTGCTAAGGAAGGAAACCTATGTTTTCCTGTACTTAGGCAAAAGGGGAAGGCTCCTACAGCTAAGTGCATAGATACCTTGGTAAGTCTACATTTGAGTGCGTGGGCCCCTGCAACTGGTTGCACAGGGTAGAAGAGTCTGTAAATTGAATGTTGAATCTAATAAAGACTATTTTGGACCAAATCTATTGCATTTGTGCCTTGTTCTTAGTTATGTTTAAGTTTATGCATTGTCTCTTAGTGATCTATTTTCTATGGAATAAAGTGTATTCTCTGTGTGAATCTGTTAGATATTTAATACTCATGCATGAAAAGTGTAATGAACTATTTTCGTGAACATATTAGATATATATGGAAATATAACTATTCAGAATGGGTAGATCTGCGTGAAGGTAGATCTAGGGTTGCTATTTACTGAGTGAAAGTCATGATTCTACCTCTTTTATGTCTGATAAGCCTAATTGAGACCTTCATGAAGGTCTAGAGGTCATTTAGATAGAGTTGTAGTAGTGGACCATAAGAAGGTATAGATTTGCGTGAAGGCAGATATGAGCTACAAAGGATTTAGAATACACATTACATGGTCTTGGGATGCAGAAACCTAGTTCTAGCATCCCCCAATACTGCTTTAGGTGAGACTGTAGCTTGCACTATGCAGGTTGTTGCCAAAAGAGCTAACAGTTAGGGTTTTGTTGGTTGATGTGAATAACTCTGAACGTAGGTTAGGCCCCCTTAATCCAACAAGGCTACTTAGATTTACCTCCTTCTGCACTAATGTATAGAAGATTGTCTCATCCACATCAGATTTTCTTTCAAATTGGTTGCTTGAATCAGTTACCATGAGATTCTTCCTCTTATTGTCTTTCTTTTTTTTTCTTCGGGTTAAGCTTTGGATTAAACTTCTGACATTTTTTCTTTGTATGATGATCAATGTTGCAATGGTTGCTAGGATATTTCCAATGATGTGTCGTGGCTTCCATATTTTTACCTTTTCCCCCTTTCTTCTTCTTCTTCCCCTCTTCAGAAGCATCATGCTACTCTCTTTGTTTTAACCCACTTGATTGCCCTTTCTTCAGGCTTATGTTCTCTAGGTATTATGCCTACACACAAGACTTGTCCACTATTATGGGATTGAATACTGTCACTTGATCCCATAGATGGTGGTGTATACCTTGCAATTAATTGAGGAGTACATATGGGTTCTTTGGGGAGATACCCAACATTATGGCCATATTTCTGAACTGTGTTGTACCCCTACACACTTTTCCCTAAGTTTTGTCTAAAGTAGTGCCACTGGATCGACTAGTCCTTTGCATACCCAATAAGATAAAACTGTGACCTAATGAGGGTTTTAATGTCATCCCGCTTAAACATGGAGGTTTTCCCTGCAACCTTAGGGTCTCTGTGTGGATTTCCCCCCAAGTCAAGGCATGGTCCTCTAATTTTAGTTGGACAAATGAAATATTTTTTTCTTCCTCAATTTGATGGACACAAAAATACACTTCCAGTTGTTGCAACTAGTGATTTAGCTTTGGAGAGTCGATATTATCATGGTACAGATTGATATTGATCTTTTTTTCCATTTTGAACTGGGACTATGATTTATTCATGGCACTTGAACCAAGTTGATTTTTTTTGGGTCCTTTCTTCAGTTGGTTCTTCATTTCTTCTCAACCTCTTGATCACCCTTTTAATTTGTCCTCGACATTAGAACCACCATATTCTCCAAATATCCTAGGCTTATTTCTTAGGTTCGACGTGAGGATATTTACATTACAATGAGACTTACTATTCTACCCATGAAAGTCTCTCCTCTACAGGATCACAAGGGTTATTCACAAATTCGTCACCCATGATTAGGGTTTTATGAGTTTTGGCCCAAATGATCTAGACCCCTTGTAAATATAAAAAATACAACCAGAGAAACCTTCTTTGATACCAATATTATTTATAAACTATTGTGGATATTCCACTAGATAGTTCATCGCAACATATTTGATAAAATATAATTAAAATTTCAAAATCTACACTATTACATTTTTATTTCTCTTTAGATTTATATATTTCTAGATAGTTGTTAATACCATATGCGTGAAAATTAAATTATCAAAAAAAAAGAGAACACTGAAATAAGAGAGCACATACACATTTGACACAATATATGATGTGGGAAACCCTTTCGGGAGAGAAACCTAGCTAGATGGTGAGGTCGCTCTACTCTCTTTCTATGAATAGAAAATTATTGTGAGTAAAAAGAAGTATGGCTTGTGTCTGTGTGCTACTGTAGTACACAAATCCTCTATATTCACTATATCTCCTATCCCTATCGGCTATTTTTTCTTAGCTATGGGAAAATTCACTCAAAATAATGGAACCCATTTTCGTCTTAGTGGCCTAGTTATAACACAACCTAACCTACTAGTGGTTACGTTTGACTACCTCAACTCTTAAAAAAAGTTACAATATAGACTCTTCTAGAGTATTCCACATCATAATCATGTGGCTAGCCCCATTTTCATGAATAATGGGGGCTAACATTGCATTCTCTTGAGATATGGTTGTGAAAATAGGAAGGTCAACAAATTAGTGGCATAATTTTTGCATACGAATTCGGATTGACAAGATTCTTGAGCCGTTGGAAAGGTCTCTACGTGTAGAATAGGGAAAAAAGGATTGATGATAAAGAAAAAAAATTACCGCTAAAAAACATCATTGGATGTCTAAAAATTCTATTAAATGGTTTCAAACCCTATTTTGCCTAATTGGGTCCCATCGGTAAAATGGTCTTGTGAGTTGGTTCCTCCACTTTTTCCACTTGAAAAGCACTGAGATGGATGAAGAAAAATATAATGATCCAATCTATATCACACACCAAATCCCAAAACACAAGCTCAAGAGCGATAGTCGATAGTTGGCAAGTGAAAAAATCCTCACTAAATTGGAGTGTCATCATTGGATCGAGAGTCACCACCAAAAGGAAAGCTCAAGAGCAAGAGCTAATGAGTGGCATGATAACAAGATAGGATGTTGGTCAACATCCCTGGTCACAGATATCTAAATAGTAATTATTCATGAGCTTACTACCCACCGTATGTCGAAACATTATAGGTGGACCCTAAACATAGTTGGTGGGTTTATGGGGCTCAGGTGATGATGTGGTGCAAGATGGGTAATAGGTGATAGTTGCATATAATGGATTGAGTAGGGTGATCAAATAGGAAAAGACCACACCATTGGATCAGTTAGTAGAGGAATATCTATGATACAAGGGGCTCCAAGCCTATTTAAAAGTTTAACAATGATGTACCCCCTGCAGTGAAAACCATGATGGTATACCATTGGCCATGTGGAAACCTATGATTGGTTGTAGGACTCCCCTTGCTGACAAAATTGTGCAGGTGGATCCTTGGTGACATGGCACATAGGTGGTAGCAAACATGGTGTAAGAAGATAATGAGGAATCTTATGAGAGTTACATGTCGAAGTGGGTTTGATGTTTTTGGGTGGAAAAATGGATAGTTGGCAAGTGACATGTGGCTGACACACATTACATGTGGGAACATAGAAATTTTTTATTGGATATAGTAGATGATGTGTATGGATGGTTTGGTAAATGATATGGGTAAGTGGGTCCCATATTAGACTACCCAATTTATAGGAGTTATAAACATCACAATGAGTTCAGTTGATGGGTGGTGGTCGACCAAATGAGCCCAAGGTTACTGTAGAAATTATGGTGTAGATTTTCAATTGCACATGAATTTCTAATCAAAATCACAAGACACAAACCTACTCTACTGCTTTGTGGAATTCAATTCACAATTTAGAACATCAATAAAAAACATGGAATGAGAAATAACACACATGCACACAATATATTTTATAAGGGCAATAAATCTACTAAAAAAGTTGTTCCTGCTTGCATTAATTTGATGAATAGAGATGTACTTCAATTTGTTTGCTCAAGCGAGCACAACCTACAAGTGAATAACCTATCTCTCTACTCACTAAGAAGCTTTGACCCAGAATAGATCAAGTTATGCCTCTACTTGAGCCCCTATTTCCTTGTGTAATTCCTTGAGAAATTAGGCCCCTATTATTTAGGAATTTCTCCAAAATGGATCGTGTAATTCCCAAGGTGGATCGTTTGACTGCATGCAACACTTGTACACTCAACACTAGTCTATAAATGATATTACATTACCTTGGAATCTTGGCCACAACCGGGGAAGTCAAATTCTATGAATGCACTAGCTATTTTGGATTGATTGATCAGTTAACTGGATGGTCACTAAGTTTGACTGAAGTCCCACTACACAACTGGCCTTCCACTAGTTCCTCTAATAGTTGGAACTAGTTTAACTGAAAACAACTTGAGATAACTAACCTTGATTGCTATAAATTGCAATCACACATGCTTAACTAAAATTTGACTCCTCCAATTCAAATTTACTAAGTAAACTAGGTGATAGAAGCCATGTTACACAATTTATATGCATCCAAGTTGTCTATTAATGTGGAAATTTGATTTTTCTCAATTTAATCAAGGAAAAATCAAATTGAGAATTTATTTATGCATTTTTCAACACTCCCTCTCATCAAGAAAGGGATTATTGACCACCCCTATCCTGCACTTATGGAACCCAAACTTCCCTATTGACAAGGCCTTTGTCAAAATGTCAGCATCTTGTTCCTCTATTGGAATGTATTGTAGCAACATTATCTTCATTTGCACAAAGTCCCATATATGGTGATATCATATATCTATATGCTTGGATTGATCATGAAATACAAGACTCTCAAATAGTTTGACGCAACTATGATTATCACAATAGATCACAATTGGATCCATCATCTAACCAAACAGTCCAACAAGTATCTTTCTCATCGAGATCGCCTCACACGTTGCTCGACTTGCAGCCATGTATTCTGCTTCTACAGAGCTAAGCGCCACAAATATTTACTTACTCTTGTACCAAGAAACAATTGTGGACCCAACACTGAAAATTCCACTTGATGTACTCCCCACTCAATCTACATCTATGAAGCCATACAACTTCACTCTTTCTATTATTATGTACCGTAGTCCAAACTGGGTAGTGCCTTTTAGGTACTGCAAAACATGCTTAGTTTCCTTCCAATTTTTGTTTTATGGATTAACCATAGCTTGGATCAAATGGTTGACTACATAGCACATATATGGTTGTGTGTTCACAAGATACATCAGTGAACCCACTAGCTACCGATAGATGGTAGCATCCACTTCCTCACTTGAAGTGGCATCCTCCTTCCTCTAGTTGGTCACTAGAGGTGTCTCCATGGAATTGCAACTCTCCATGTAAAATATCTACAATATCTCATTTTCATACTTTCCTTGTGAGACAAATAGTTCCCCATCACCTTACCATACTTCCAACCTAAGGAAGTAGTGCATGAGACCCATGTAATTAATTTCAAATTCCCTTGCAAGGTCCTCCTTGCAAGATATGATCAACTTCTTATCACCATCTAAGATAAAATCATCAACATATAAGATAATAATAAGCAATTTACTTTATGCCAAGATATGATAGATTTTTTAATTTGCCTCACTTTTGGTGAAGCCTAAACTAGTGAGGTAGCTATCAATCTTAGTGTACCAAGAATGGGGTGATCATTTGAGATCGTACAACACTCGCTTGAGTCTGCATAGATGAGATTCTTGATCAAATGTATCAAAATATTGTGGTTGCTCGATGTACACCTCCACCTCAATAACTCCATTGAGAAATGTTATTTTTACAATCATCTGGTTGATCTTCCACCCCATCTATGCATCCAGAGAAAGAATTGACCTAATGGATGAGTACCTTGCTACAGGAGAAAAGGTATTCTCATAGTAAATTCCATCAACTTGAGAGTACCCCTTGGCCACAGATTTTGCCTTATGCCTCTCTATGCTTCCATCTGCTACCTACTTCACCTTAAAGATCCATCTCAAACCCACTACTGATTTATCTAGTGGTCTTGGGACCACTTCCAAAATACTTTTCTTTACAATGGATTCGTATTCCTCCACCATTACATCAACCCATACAGGTTTCTCTATTGCTTCCTTGAAAAAGGATGGATCAATCTCTACAAGCTCAGTCATTAGAGCCATGTAGCCAATGTACCGATAAACTGACCTTCTTTGCCTGGACAAATTTGAACGAGATCCCACATTCTCCCTTGCATCCTCCAAAATCCTATCAGCTTCCCTGGTCCTTTTCCTATCTTCTCTAGATGGATTTTCTTGAGTGGATGCCTCCAGTCTCTACTCCTATACTTGTGGCTGCTCCATAACTTCCTAAGTCTCCTGCTTTCGAGCTAAAAGGTCCTCTTCTGGTGGGATTTGAAGCTCCCTTTCAAGAGAGCATCACATCAATTTCTCCTCATCAAATTTTACATCCCTTCACATGACTATCATTCTAAGGGATGGAAAGTACACATGGCAGTTGTGGGTGGTTCCTTTGTAACCCACAAATACCCCCAATTTTGTTTTTGTCTAAAGCTTCTTCCTTGATTATTTAGATACATGGTAGTAAATAGAGGCTCCAAAAATTTTGAAGTCATACAACATCACCCTCGCTTCTCCCACAATGCTATGGTTCTTTCTCTTAGCCACCCCATTCTACTGTGGTTTGTGGGGAGTTGTCAACTCTCATCGATTTCCTTCTTTCACACAGAAAGTTTTAAATTCATTCAACACATAATCACCTCCATTATCACTCCTGAGAGCCTTCACCTTCTTTCTGGTTTCTTTCTCCACCAATTCTTTTAATTCTAGGAACTTGGAGAATGTTTCATCTTTCTTCCTCATGAAGAAGATCTAACACTTCCATGAGAAGTCATTAATAAAAATGAAAAAATATTTGTGTCTAGCAGTGGAGGTTGTCAAGAAAGGTACAAAAACATTAGAGTGGATATTTTCTAAGACTGCATGTGCTTTTTCGTCATGATCACGTAATGTGGATTTTGTGTACTTCACTGAGGTACATCCTTTTCATACATCATGCTACTCAAGTGATCCTTTAGGGAGGCTAGGAGTTATTTGTTGCATAATATTCAAGATACCATGATGCAAATGGCCAAGTATTTTGTGCCAAAGTTCAACGACATCGCAACCCTGCACTTTCTCCACCTTAGTTCTTAATGCAACACAGTCTTCAACATCTAGCTTATACAGGTTCTTCACATGAACCTTGAACTACTTCACCTATATTGTGGCTATGTGTCTTAGGAATGCTTTTCCTTTACTGAAAATCACATCATAACCACTATCTTCCAAAACTGCATCATGGATGAAATTTTTCATTAGGCCCACAACAAACATGACATCCTTGAGTATGAGAGGGGGGCCCTACTCCTTCTAAAAGGTAACTGTACCAAACCCGATCGTGTTGTACCTTCCTTCATCCCCTAATTCAATGTGAATCTGCATATATTTTTCTTTCATGTCACTAAAAAACTCTCTACACCCTATCACGTGGAATGGGGCACCTGAATCCAAGTACCACACACTTCCAATCACTACGTTGGCCATGCATGTGATAAGGGTAAAGTAAAGCTCAAACTGTGAAACCAAGGCTTCACTTGATGCTCCTCCTAAGGTCTTCTTTCTTTCCTTTTTGTGTGGGCACTTTGTGGCATGATTCCTGATTTCATGACAATGGAAGCATTTAATTTAGGACAAATATTTTTTCTTGGCACTTTGGCTAGATTCGGGTTTGGTTTGAGATTTCTTCCCTTTTCCATTGTTTCCCTTTCCAACCAATGACAATTTTTCTTCATCCTCTCCCTTGGATGAAGTTCCATCTCTCGTATTCCACCTTATATCCTCCTATACCAAATCAGACCATAAGCATTCCCAATTTGGTAATTTCTCCCTCCCACTCACCGAATCTTTCTAGCTATGCCAACTCATGGGAAGGCCTAGAAGGGCTAGGCTTACCAAATAATCATATGAAATACTAACACCAACTCCTGCAAGATCATCATGAAATTGTGTGAACCTGCTCAGATACTACAAAATAGTGTCATTCTTCTGCATATTGATATTTCGATGTTTATCCTTGAGCACTAGATTCCTCTGGTCACTACTATTTTGGAACAGATATGTCAGTACCTACCACATCACATAAGGAATTTACTTCCCATGGAGATTGGTGACAATGTGGTCCCACACTCCCTCTAATATTATTCTCCTCTCCTTGGCTACATATTTCTTCCATTGAGCAAGGTACTGGAAATCGGATTCAACTGGTTTTGTAACATCTCTCTTGATGTATTCTAGCAATCCATTTTCATCTAATAATTGGTTGGCTTGTTGGGGCCTGACCCAGGTTCGAAGATGATTTAGCCAAACAAATCTCGGCACTATTGTCCCTTTTGGTAACAGTCTACAGAGCGGGGACTGAGGTCTCACTCGAAGTAGTATGGGAGGGTGCTAGCACAAGGTTTCCACACCCTGGGGATGTCTGATGGGTTCTAAAGGTCCTCAGTTTGACCTTGTGCGCACGTCACTATGCACACTTATCAGTACCTCACAGCCGGTGATGTTGCCTTCGTGTAGCCCTACTCAGGGCCCGAACAGTGTTATTGCCCAAACCCTTACTAGAAACCCAATATTAGTTAGTTAACTTAGCTTATCTATCTGCTTTCATTTATACTCAACAATATTTACCATTCATACAAAAGCGTGCATTAAATAAATAGTATAATTGCACTTGATATTAGACATGTAATAACATAAGAATAGATATATGAAATTCAGATAAAACTTCTCTTTATTATTCTTCTTCCTTGGTTACAGACTCGACTTCGCCCTGCGCACTCAGCTACAGGGGTCCACGCACTCAACTGTGGACTCTACTAGGCCTCTGTGCACTCATCTACAAAGCCTCTTCCTACTACTACGACCCAAGACACTAGACTCTTGCTCTATGCTTGCTATCTTTCAGACTCCATCCGTTGGTCCTCTACTTACTTGACTACTTTACAACTTAGAGCCTCGCTTTATTTATACAATCCCATGGTCCACGGACCATCGGTAGGCCGACACTACATTCAAAACTTAGGGCGGATAACCTTATGACTCTAACGTACAATTCGTGCTCTGCGCCCACAATTCGTGGAGTTTTTATAATGATGTTATTCAAAACCTGGGCTTTGAACCCAAAACTATGCTATGGGGGGATTCCACACCCAATAGGCCCCCAACACAAACAACGTGACTCACCCTCAAGTCACTTTGTCGGTGCGGTGATCTTGGCATGGAGTCCTTCCAACTATTCCTGTACAGAGCTAATGTCTGCTGCGCTCTAAGTGGCTACTTGCTATACCTACTACATTCTTGCTTCTGAGCCCTCTATTTCTGGCATGATGCACTACATTTGTGCATGCATCCCCTGTATCTATGTGAGATTTCCTTCAATATCTGCTGTGATTGTGAAGGCTTCTTCAATCCATGGTTGGACGTGCTTTGAGAACTGCTTCCTTATGGCGTGTTGCATCCACTTTCTTCTTTAGTTCCTTGGCTTGCTACATTATTGCAAGCCGCTGAGTAAGGACTACTATCTGCGCAGTCCCCTTGATGTTGTCATATTTTTGCTGGAGTTTGTGTGCCTCAGTCTCTAGCCACTGAATTTTGGGGTCCTCCTGCAATGTCGTGAATACCTCAAGCACCTGCTCCAATGTGTTGGTATAGTCGTGCACTTCACCTCCAATCTCTTCCATCCCTATTGCCATACCACTGGCACGTTGCTCTTTAACCTTTGGGGGAGTGGAAGGCTTTACCTCCAACCGTAGTTTGGTAAGCTAGAGATTCAACTCCAGGTGCACTCTTTTTGTTTCTTCTCGCGCATTGTGGACTCCACTTGCTAAACAGTGGATCCACACTTCTGTCGGTAGATCTGCTACAATGGACAACTCTGGGACGTGTTGACAAGCGTCATCAATTGTTTGCACCAACTTTTGGTTCTACGACACCAACTCGTCGTGCTGCAAGCTAAGCTATTCTATATTAATATTCTGCTCGCTCAAATCCTGGATCCCGCGGCTCTCCTTGGCCCAGACTTCTACTATTATCCCATCCTGCAGCTGATATAGTGTGCCCCAGGGAAGAGCAGCCAAAATAAGGCCAAGGCCTTTCATCATATTAAGTGTCACTCGATCCATCATGTTTTCCAATATTAGTAGTCCATCTGGCAATACTATCATGTTGGCCATCCTCGCACGCAACATTTGTTCTATTGTTGACGTGCCTACTGCGACATGGGTAGACAAGGTACCTTCTTAAGGGGGGCACACTTGTAACTCTTGCAGCTACGCCCATAGGGCCCCCAACATAGTCTGATTCTTTGTCATAAATTCTTGGATCACTTCACTAGTGACATCGCGGATCGTCTCACCGATGTCACGGATATCACCTTCAGTTAAGGTGATCAGGTCAATGGCTAGCTTCGAGGCCTTGAACGTTTTCCTTGGACCCATTCTCTCTACAATGCGTGGTCGTTTGAGTTGTGTGGACATGGTCCCTGGGTCTGTGCTCCCTTCTGCTACTTATGTGTCCTCTGCCTCTTGCCCTGAGGACGTTGCTTGGCCCTCATCTGCCTGTACTATTGCGACCTTTTTTGTCTATGCTACTACTACTCCTTCTACTGCCTTCTTCTGCTCCGTGGCTTCCTATGCTACTTCGCAGACTACTCATATCTCTGCTGCCACTTTTTTGGTCTGCTTTCTTGTGGCCAGTTGGGTGACATGCAGCTTGGCATCATCCTTCTTTTTTTGTGCTACCACTTTCTCCAGTTTTTCCAAATCTGGGGCGCACCACTCAGCAGGCCATGTTTCCAATACCGTGAAGATCACATCGTCAGTGGCAACAAATGGTAGCTTCGTCCACTTCTTCACCGAATCCTTCCATGCCTTGATGTATATGTTGTGCATTATTAGAAAATTATATATTACTGAGTAATGGAACACATAAAATATTGTAGAAATATAAACACAAAAAATGCATAAAACAAGAGAGACACAAATATACGTGGTTCACTGAATTTGGGCTATGTCCACCCCAAGTAGCCAGTCCTTCCTTTCTATTATCCAACAAAATGAAGAGACACAACCTACAACAGATCTGGTGTAATATCCTTTGTTTTCTCTCACAGTTTCACCTCTCTGTTTCTCGCTCAGAGAATACACATCTATTACACAGCCTCAAAAACACTGCCCTCATACAAAGAGAGGGGTTGCTTTCTAGGGCAAAAAACCCTAAACTAAACATAAGTTTTACTATCAGATCATCTGCCTAATGAATGACCTAGATTGACTAGAAATTACTATACTTTTACAAGGAAATTTTACATCTGTTTTTAGCTTCGGGGGTGTTGTCCCCGAACCCCTGCTAGGGGACCACTGGCCCTCGCCCCGCCCCCCCGCATGGAGGGGTGTAAAAACTTCCTGGGGTATACATCTGGCTAAAACAAAGACCTCTGAACAATCATGCTCCACACTCAACAATCTCCCACTTGGAGAATGATTGTAGCAACTCCACCACTGCTTCATTTGCTAGACAATGACTCCTCTTCGGACCTAGTTGTTTCTCATCTTCATGTCATCCTTGAAGACCAACTGAAATTGAGCATATTCTCAGTTTCTCTCTGGTTAAAACTTTTGTTAGCACATCTGCAGGATTCTGGCTAGTGTGTATCTTTTCCAGCTTCAACTCTCCATCTTCCAACACTGATTGTATGAAATGGTACTTGAGCTGTATGTGTTTAGTCCTGGAATGAAATGCTGAGTTCTTTGCAAGATGAATGACACTTTGGATGTCACTGTATAATGTTACCATATCATTCTCCTTGCCCAATTCACCCATAAACCTTTCTAACCAAATCATTTCTTTACTAGCCTCTATAGCAGCAACATACTCTGCTTCTGTTGTTGAAAGTGCAACAACACTTTGGATTTTTGAAATCCAACTGACAGTTGTTCCACCTACAGTAAATACATATCCTATAGTGCTCCTCTTGTTATCTTTGTCACCTGCCATATCTGAATCAACATATCCCTATAGAGAAATGTTTGAACCACCAAAGCATAATGCTTGATTTGTAGTACCTTTCAAATATCTGAGAATCCATTTCACTACCATCCAATGTTCCTTTCCTGGATTTTTCATGTACCTTCTTACAACTCCCACTGCATGTGCAATATCAGGCCTTGTGCAGACCATTGCATACATCAAGCTTCCAACTACTGATGCATATGGAACTTTAGACATATAATCCATGTCGTATTGGGTCTTTGGGAACATTTCCTTACTAAGTTTGAAATGGACAGCAAAAGGTGTACTAACTAGTTTTGCATTATGCATATTAAATCTTTTCAACACCTTTTGTATGTACTCATTTTGGGACAATGTTAGTTTGCAATTTTTCTTGTCTCTAGTTATTCTCATACTAAGGATTTGTTTTGTAGCTCCCAAATACTTCATTGCAAATGAATTTGCCATTTTTCTTTTGAGCTCATTTATTTCCTGCATGTTAGACCCTAAAACAAGCATGTCATCCGCATACAATAACAATATAATATAGCTGCCATCATTTTGCTTTTTTTAGATAAACACAATGATTAGAGTGACATCTAGTATAACCTTGTTCAGACATAAACTTGTCAAATTTTAGATACCACTGTCTTGGAGCCTGTTTTAAGCCATACAATCTCTTCTTCAACCTGCACACAAGTTTCTCCTTCCCTTTCACTTCATATCCTTGTGGCTGCTGCATATATATCTCTTCCTCCAAATCCCCATGGAGAAAGGTTGTTTTTACATCTAACTGCTCAAGATGCAAATCTTCAACTGGTACTAGACTTAATATAGTTCTGATTGAAGTCATTTTAACAACAGGAGAAAATATTTCATCAAAATCAATACCTTTCTTTTGTGCAAACCCTTTCACCACAAGTCTAGCTTTGTACCTCTGTTTTCCTCCATCTCCTTCCTTCAGCCTTAAACCCATTTATTCCTCAATGTAGTTTTTCTTGCAGGCAACCTGACTAAGTCCCAAGTCTGGTTATGCATTAAGGAGTCCATCTCTTCTTCCATGGCTACCTCCCACTTCTTCCTGCTTTCAACCTGCATTGCTTCTTCATAACATTCGAGTTCACCGGAATCAGTCAACAATAAATAATATAATGAAGGAGAGTATCGTTCAGGGGGTCTACTTATCCTGGTAGATCTTCTAACACCACTTTCAGGTGTTTGGGGTGCCTGTTGTAGTTGTGATGGTTGCTGTTGTTGTGGTTGTTGATTATTATTATTTTCAGGGACCTTTACTTTTTCAGTGATTTCATCAA